>CM072815.1:59654228-59889845 GCA_036937905.1 Salvia rosmarinus | reverse complement strand
TAGAGTTGTCCATTGTTATATGCAAAGGGCGTCCAAGCTCACTAAGATCAATCGCCTTAGGTCGTGATCAAATCTCCCAGAATGTGTCGCCCATCATTATCTGATGATCCCTAAGTGCCACCATACCAAGAGGATTGACACAAGGTGCCGGCATTTCACCCGCCGCACACGCTGCAAGTGTTCCCATATGAAGAATATCACAAAACCTTTGTCTCGCTTTACCGCATATATGAGCAAAAGGCATCAAAAGATTATTGATCACCGCTCGCATTCCCAAAACATTGAATGCGGGAATTTATGTACCATTGCCAATGTTGCATCTCGATGAATCCACCGCATCCAACCGGACAGTTGTTAAACCCCGAATTACCGCCAAGTCTCTCCGACATCGAATGAAAGCCGTACACCACGTGCACCTAAAGTTGGAAATCCAAACACCCCTTCATAATACGAGTGTGAAGATACTCTGCTCAATAGACATCATGTGTCATAGTATCGATTCATAATCAAAATTCATCAGACAATAAAATTCAACTAATAACGAGAATAACGATAATTACATCATAGCATACATGTAAATTCAAATTCTTCAAATATTTCTTTATTTTATCCTCAAGACCAAACTTTGCATCAAATTCCAATTGAATTGACATGCGAGCAGCTTATATTCGATCCTCAAAAACCGATTGATAATGAGTACCTTCCATAGTGATTATAAATAGGAAATGTGGTCGAGTACATTATGCCGATATCCTCCATCGGGTTCCTCCATGGAACATCATCGCCTCAAGGATAATGGGAGCTGGAACCTACAACTTGCTTAGTTCAATCATATTGATATACGCAAGGGCAATCAGACTGCCGAGGTCGAGCATCAAGTTTGAACGCCGGACGCGAGTCGCGATGACCGCGGGCGCTGGCTGGCGCGAGCGAATACGCGAAGGCGTAGCAGATCGATTTCGAGAGGCGCTGGTGAAGGCGAGATCGACGGACGGAGGACTGGCGTTAGGGCTGAGCACTTGCTAGCGGGAAGCGATGGCAGGAGATGACGGGCGCAAGAAGTTGAGGCGGCGGTGATATGCCGACGGAGCGGGCATACGAAAATGGACGCCGAGCACTGGACGGAGCGGAGAACGGCGCTGGACGCGAGGAGAGGGGACGCAAGGAGAGCGCCGATGGACGAATGGACTGAGTGGACGAGACGAGCCGGATGGATGAATCGAGCTCCAAGATCTCGAGGCGGCCAAGGCCGCAGCGCACGCGAGGGAGAAACGGCCGCTGCCGTGTGAGCGGGAGAAAGCTCGCATTGGGACGAGGTCAGGAGCAGGCGGACGGAGTTAAAACCGCGCGCTGGAAATGTGGATCTTAATGCGAACGCCGACGAGACTTCGGGCCGATGCGGTCAAGCTACCGACGGATGCAAGAGCAAACACCGGACGAGAGCTGTCGGCGAGTGATGACGCTGACAAGACGATGGTACTTGTGCGCATCGTCAAGGCCGGACGTGAGGTATTATCACGACGGAGTAGCAATGCCGGCTGGGAGAAATCGAGGAGAAAGCGCATACCGAGGGGAAATGAAAGATAGCGGAAGAAAACCCTAATCGCGTATATATAAATTTTATTATTATTATTATTATTATTTTTAAATAAAGACAGGACCACCACTGGTTTCATCGCCCCGCCACCGGGTCGCCGTCCATGTTCAGATTTACCCAATGCCGGGTTTCATGCGCCGGCTCCGCGACTCCATGATTTTATCATATCCTCAGACCGGTTTCGGCGTCCCGATGCCCGGGTACTTCTCAGATGCAAATTTTAATGCTCCATACGCCGTTTGGGTGCATCCGACGCTTTGCATTTTGCATCAAAAGGTCAGGTTCCACGCTTTGTCTTTTCCGATCCAAATTTCAATTCTAGATAAAATAACTCCACATCCCTGCACCTACACAAAACCAAAATAAAGATCAAAACACAAAAAAAATAAAACGGAAAGAAACTCAACAAAACAAAAAGAAACGCGGGTTGCGCTCCCACGAGGCGCTTTATCGTCATTAGCTCGACGAGAATAGATCATGACAACGGGTCCAAGAACGAAATAGATTCCACTATCACGGAGGTCGACCCTTTCTACATAGAGCTTCACACGCTGGCTATTATCGACTTCAACGATTCATCCGAACCTTCTTTAATGAGCACAACCAAACCATACTGCTTCACCTCCTTTATAATGAATGGGCCACTCCAACGAGACTTCAAATTTTCGAAAGAGCTTCTACCGGAATCGAACAACAAGACCTTCATTCCGGACTTCAAATCCTGTGCGAATGTGTTTGTCATGAGGTGTTCACCTTTTCCTTGTAGATTCGGCATTGTCGTATGCCTCATTACGCTATTCTTCAAGTTCGAGAGTTGTAACATCCTCGCACTCGAAGCATTCGATCTCCAAATGGTTTTGATATTCCACAAGGCCTTGTGCTCACATTCCACCGGAGATGACACACCTTCCCAAACACCAAACGATAAGGGCTCGTCCTAAGGATGCTCAGAGTGCGCGTACCATAGTGCATCGGAAGTTTGGTAGACCAACTTTCGAGAAGGTTGGACCATTTTCTAAAAATCCTCGACGGTTGATTGCTAATCTCGGGCTTCCGATGTCTCGGTGGTCAGGCCACCTTGTGATTAATCCCATTCTTTTCATCGCCTCTCGAACAACTTGTTGCAAAATGCTTTCCCCATCACTAATAACGCTTTGGGAAACCAAACCTCGCAATGTATATTCTCCCGCACAAACTTCAAAACGACATAGAATCACACGCCCCAGTTATAGCCTCACCCACTTGGACACATAGTCAACGCAAGCAAAATATATTCAAAACCAAAAGATTTAGGGAAAGGTCCCATGAAATCAATTCCCCACATAAAAAATTTCTACCACAAGAATATTATCAGGGGCATCTCATTCCGCACCTATAGATCCCGCATACCGGCATTGGTCACAAACTCAGAGAACGCTGGGAGTCCTTGAACAATGATGGCCAAGAAATCCTGGCTGAGCACCTTGAAGGTGTCTTTGTCCACCAAAATGCCCTCCGAATGACCATTGTGGCACCTTTCCAACACTTGGGATGCCTTCCTAGCACACATCGACGATCACATTATCCTTCCCAAATTTGAACAATATGGCTTGTCCTGTATATTGTCCATGGTTAGAAAACGCTCTTTCCCGGAGTTAGATCAGTCTCATCTCCCCACAAGCAAGATAATTAACAATGCCAATAACCACTGGGAAGACGAGACCGCAAAGGCATTTCATAAGGAAAATCATTAGCAATAGCCTCATGCAAGAGTCAAATATCTGGGATTGAAGACGGATAAATAATCACCACATAATTCTACCCCTTCATATCCTTAATCTCACGCCGAACTCTTAAGGAGAAGAACCCAACGGATCAACCTAGGCGGCTTGAGGTTTTAACAAGCACCTTAAAGTTCGCATGGTCAATATGGACAATCACTTTAGAACCTATGATATAAGAGCTTAAACTTTTCTAAAGCAAATACCATCTAACATTTCTTTTCTCCAATGGTGTGTAATTCAATTGCATGATTCAAGGTGAACTAGCATAGTAAATTACACGGAGCATCTTATCAAAGACGCTGACCTAAAAAATTCCTACTACGTGATTGCTAGCATCACACATGATTTCAAAATATTCATTCCACTGGGCTACAACCACGGGGCACTAGTCAACTTTATTTCAACACGTAGAATGCGTATACAATCATGATCAAACACAAAGGCACATCTTCGCAAGCAAACGTACATATGGGTTGAGAAATTTTGAAAATTTTAACGAACCTACTGAGAAACCCACATGCCCCAAGAAACTCCTAATCCCTTTACGCACAGTAGGGGAAGCTTTCCTATAACATCAATCTTAGCCCATCCACATCAATCCCTTCATGAGAAACCAAGTGCCCGAGTACTATACCACTCTTAACCACAGTGACTCTTTCCCAACTCAAAGTTAAATGACTCGACACAACTATTAAGCACATCATCAATTTTAGCCAAGAAATCATCAAACGAGGAGCCAAAAATAGAAAAGTCATCCATAAATACTCCATGTAGTCGCCGATCATTTCGAGAAGACGGACATCATGCACCGTGGAAGGTTCCAGTGCATCAGGCCAAACGGCATACGACACTACAAATGTCCCATGGCTCGTGAACGCCGCCTTGATTGGTCCTCCGAGCTATGGCAACTCGACAATAACTGCACAAACCGCAAGAAAATAATAGAAATCGCGATCGCTAACCTATCAATCATTTGATCAATGAAAGGTAGAGGGAAGGATCATTCTCTGTATGCATCACTTCAGTCAATGCACACGCGCCATCCGTGGTGGCTCGGACCGCACCAACTCCTCTTTATTTTCGCCATGTGATGCCCCTTCTTCGGACTACATGCACGGGCTCACCCACTCACCATCGGCGAGTAAAAGACGACCTTGCTCTAGAGTTTGTAGATCTCTTCACTACTTCGTAGATCATGGTTCAACCTCCTTCGACCATCTCTCGCCGGGCGAGCCCTTCTTCCAAGGTGATGTGATGCATACACGGCGGATTTATACCACGATATCGCCAAACTCCACCAGGTGAGCTTGTTCTCTTCAAAACACCAATCAACGATCTCCTCATACCGAGCCAAAGTCGAGGAGATGATCACCGGCTGGCTTTCCTTCCTTTAGAACACATACTTCAAATGCTAAGCCTTGAGTTCAACAGTGACTCAGAAAGTTACACCATGTGCTAACTCGTCGGCCATCCCATGAAAACTCTCTTCAACTGTGTGCCTCGCAAAATACATTCTCTACTCAAGGCTCAATAGCATCAACAAAGGCACAATCATCAATATAATGAGCAATAGGGCATTAAGGCTGTCTCCGTAAAAGGTAAACCGAGTCCCCAAAAAAATATCTTGATAAGGCCACCTTAACATCTATCATGGTATTAGGTGGCTATAAACGCTCTACCACAAGTAACAATGTGAGACCTACCATCCTCCCGACATCCCCAACTCCAAGACCACAAAATCCATCAAAATTATTAGACCCCAACATTAACCATAACATTTTCCACTACCCCTGGGTATCTCATAGTTCTATCACCAATCAAGGTCATTCCTGGGTTTCAGCCCTAAGACCTAATTTTGAAAGATAATAAGGCATCAAATTAATCCCGCCCCAAATCAAGCATACCCAAGGCTTCTTTCCCATTCCCCATCGCAATTTTAATGATAAAGCTACCCGATCGCAGCTTTGTGGAAGAGGAAGTTGCATGATCGAATTAGCCGCCCTGAGACCACCACATTGCAATGTCTCCCCGCCTCTTCTGAGGTGAGCCCTTAAAGAACTTAACATAGGCAGGACATCTCGATGACGTCCAACAGAGGCAAGTTCGACATGAACTTGAGACAAGAATCGTGAAATCATCAACTATTGGTCTTGCTCGCATTCACAATCGATGGGGATAAGGACCCGAGGCTGAATAAGTCTTGTAGGTTGTCCAAGAACATAGGATTGGAGGCTTTGTCAATGCACTCTTCTTCTTCTGAACCTCTTCTCACACAGGTTGCTCACACAAAGTGCCCTGAAGAACGAGAGTCGGCATTTACATTCATCGATAACCTTTCCACTTTGGAGCACTCCACGGCATGAGCTTGATGAGCTTACTCGCAACTTGTTCCTCCACCACCGCTCATCTAATTAATAGAAGTGGCTATCCACCCATAGTGTCCTCGAGGTGCCCTCATCGCCGCCTTCGCATCGCCGATTCTTTGATTGTTCTTACGATGTATGCCGAGAGAATCCTCGCAAGAGTCCGCCGAGATTGGAGGGTCGCGTGGAAACCGTTGTATGCAAAGGCCGCCAAGGTACCACCGTGACGAGACGGCCGAGGGTACCGCCGCGAGACGGGGCCGTGCGGTAAGGATAACGAGGTTGTGGTGGTCAGCGGTAGGGATACGTGGGTATGACATGATACGATCAACACGATACCACGACTATTGTTGAGTTGTACATCGAAGCAGTGTTGGTTGAGCTGTATACAATGTTTCGTTACCACTATTACAATCTCCTATCCGAATTCAATACTTGATTGCATATACGTGTCCCTTATCTCATATATAAGTTAGATCAATAGTGTGTAGAAGATCACGAAGTCCGTATGATTGGTCGCTTAATGAGATATAAAAGTTTCACACCGAGACAACTTGAGGACGAGTTGTCGTGATAGCGCGGTATAGATAAGAAGTGACTTGACTTGGTTGCTTGTCTATCCGGTACGCCTCACGTATAAGGATCAAATGAGATGAGTTCTTCGACTCGCCTCAAGAACCAAGATCTCGGATTTACGATGATCTAAACCTCGATAAGGTATTAGATGAGTATGAGTTGCCATCATCACTTTGACTTGTTATGGGTGAGGTTATATGTTCAACCCAATATTCTCCGATCTTGGGGGTGGCGTGTTGTCACGCTAGTTATCTCAGACGAGTCACCAGATCCGCTTAGGATGATGACGCCCCTTAGAGCTCAAAAGGTTTATTGTACTAAACCCAAGATTGAGTTAGCTCAAGTACAATAATAAGGTTGAGTGGTACTACTTAAGGAATTAAAGATATTAATTATTTTAAGCATGTAATGCTATAAATAATTAATGGACGTCGATATCTTAAATCGGGATTCGTAATGTCAATGCAAGCCGACTCAACTTCGTAATAAAGGGTAAGTCAGATTTATTCTCTAGTGGCATGAATAAATGTTTATAAATTAATTTATGTTCGTCGAACATAAGATAATTAATTTATTTGAGGCCCATCTTTATTCCTTGATTGATCCTGTCGCCCTCCAGCCGTAAGCTAGGCAAAATCGCGCCTATGCTCTACAAGGCAAGGATTTGATTCTCTTTATCCTATAAGGATATTATTATATTTATGGGATATACATAGATCCTTTCCATATAAGAATATGGTAATAATCCCGTCATAAAGGTTTATGGTAATTTCCATAGGGATTATGGTAATTTTCATAAAGGATTATGGTATCCATATAGGATTATGGTAATTTCCATATATGATTATGGTAATGCATTATAAATAGAGGTAAGAGATTAAATCTAGGTCAATGATTAATAATCATCATCATTATTTTCGAGAATTTGAGGTTCATCATTGAGAGATTTTCAAAATTCGAGAGCTTGAGGTGATTTTCCAAGCATTCTCCATAGATCGCCTCCCACGCTGGAGATTGGGCAACCGGACATGCCGAAGGTCAAGCACGAGTCTCGATCCATTCCGCCGAGATTAAAGGTAAACACGAAAACCCCAACGTGTTGCAATTAATTATATAGGTGCTAGGTATATAATCAATGTATGGTGAATTAAACATCCAAGATAGATCCTCGGAGAGGGCTAAACATAGTTTTCCCGCAACTATAAGCCCGCCGTTGGTGGATACTATTGACGGGTACTACCTGATTGGCATGCCTGGATGCGACCAGGCGCGAGTCTGGGTTTGAACTCGAACCCGATCTTGGCTCGATTCTTCCATCTCGAGTAGTTATGGATGGGTTTGCTCAGGTCGGCCTCGGCTCATAAGTCGAGGTGGAAAACCTTGCATAGCATAGGCCTCTACTCCGCCTTCATAGACTGAGCACCCATATTGGGACAAATATCGTCAGACGTCCCATTTCCATCAAATTCCACAAGGCTATAGAAATCTTGAGGAGGTGCGACTGAACTCTTGCAAAGGTGTAGCGAACTCTTGGGATGGTGGGGAACTCACCGCTTCATCTTCATCTCATTCATTTCTCATAAGTGCATCCGTTCTTGTTAATTCCGATCCTGCTCCACGAATCGACAATGGACCGACGCACTAGATGCCTTCTAAGGGAGTTGCTTGCCATGACATCAAAAATCTCATCTAGAGCCTCCGTGATATGAGCTATGTTACCCCCGCCGCCGATTTTTCCGATAGGATTTAAGGATACCGTCTATAAGAATTGGCACAAGAGAACCAAGGGAAAAAGTGATGTGGGCATTCCTCTAGCTCTTTGAATCTTCTCTTACTTCATGAAATGGCTCATCTAGTTCCGACGACATAATCTTGGATCGAAGATCTTTGGTCTTCTCATCGGATAGAACCTCAACATGACGCTCCACCATAGTGTTCCAATTTGCCAAAGAGTCGTGGAAAAGCTCATAAGCCACGACTTGGCTTTATCTTTCACAAAGATAGAAAACACAGATCTTCAACTGCTCCTCATTCAGCCAAACAGAGGGAAGGATTGCACCACTTGATTATACTCGATGAAGCTTAAGGCATCCTCATTCGCCATGCCATGAAAAGTGGGAATGAGATTGAAATGGTTAGCTTCAACTCATACCCATGTGCGCGGGCACAACACGATAGGGTTTGTAGTCTCCTATCCTTGGGGAGTAATCATCAGCGAGAGGCGTACTCGATTGTTGTACATTGTCATGGTTATTGTTTTGTTGGTCACCCATGGTTCTAGGGGATTCTTCAAACAAGAAATTCTCGTGTAGTGAATCCTCCTTAAGAGGAGAAGCCCTCACAAAAGCTATCACAATCGGAGTGATCAAACTCGCCACACTAGAAAGTCGCGGTTTCCTTGGCTGGATATTTCACGGGATGCCAATCTAAGAGTTAGACTTGCATCCTCGCATACACAACACTCAACAAAGCGAGATCAAACGCAATCATGATACAAAATAAGAAAGCAGGAGAAGAATAAAAGAAAAAACATGCAACATTAATAAATGCCTAAAGTTTTCCCGCAACGCGCTAAAATTTTGTTGGATGAAAAGATCACTAATAAAGTCTCTGCAATCTAACGAGGTGCCTAGCGAGCAAGTTAATCCGAGTCGTCCTCAGGAAAACTTAACATGCGTTACTAAGTTACCACAAAGCAATTAAATTCCTAAACATTCTAATCATAGAGAGTTGTTTGATTGTCAATTAAAATCGTAGATTACCTAGGCGAGGAATTATTAAGGAAAGAAAGAAAAATTAACTAGGTGGAAATTAAAAAACAAAGAAATTGTCTAGACAAGAATTAAACCCTAGATTGAAGAACACGAATCAATACGATGAACCCAGGTATAATTCAAGAGAATAAAGACAAGACAATAATAATTAAAGCAATAGCAATATTAATCAACACCAAAGCATAGAAATCATCATCAAAGAAATACGAAAACGATTGAAAGCGATAAAGAAATCTCACGAATAAGAGCGACGATGGAATTGGTATTCGAGTAGAAATATAACAATAATCCTTACAATAATCTTGAATCGCAAATAGTAAAGGAATACTTAGGAAACTAGAAGGAAGAAATATCGTGAGATGAGGCATCGGCAAAGAAAAACTAAAAGAATGAAAAGAGGTAGGGTTTTACGTTTAAAACATATTTATAGAGACCGAAAATTCACGCAGACCGGACTCGACCCACACCGACGACGTGCTCAAAACAAGCGAAGCCGCTTGCCCGACGCAACGCACGACTCGTCACTCGAACGGGCCGCTCGACGTATGCCATACCGGCGCGCGGAGTCTGGATTATCTTCAAATCTTCGCGACGACGCGATGCGCAGTATGCACGAGCTCGGGGACAAATTTCACATCTACGCGCCGACGATGAGCTCGGGATGAAACTCCAACTTGGCGCCCGCCGACGAGCTCCGCTTGACGGAGCATCTCGGCTGATTGGAGCTTAGCGCCCAGCCGACGCGAGCCAGACCGGATCGGCGCCTGGGATGATTCCATCTTTGGGTACCAGCGCCGACGCTGCTAGGCTGACGCGGCGGTCGAACCTTGCACTGGCATCAGTGCCACGCCGAACGGTGCTTGGGGCGCTTTATGCCCAAAATACTTTAGCGATCATTCCCGCACAAACGAAAGCGAACATGATTCCCACAAAAGATATTCAAATATAAACCAATAGGAACCAAATCGTCTAAAACAACAAAAGAAAACAAGACAAAACATGCAAACAGCTGTCATCGTAGTGCGATGAAGAACACGGTGTCTGCATTGATCGGGCAAGAACACGATGTGCTTTAATACACGGTGGAAACGCGCACGTTCATCGCATCGATTGAAATCGTACGGCTTCATCAATACACGATTGAAACTATTCACGATTCATCGACATCGGTGACAATCTGCACGGTTCTTCGATACACGCTCAAACTGCACGGTTCTTCAAGACACGCTCAAATCGACGGTTCTTGATGAGCGGTTAAATCTTGTACTTAGATCAGCGTACAAATTATTTCGAACGTTCATACTATATCTGATTATTTTGGTTTAAATAATATTAATTTACCCTAATCTTTTGCATTTACAACCTCGTTATAGGCGGTTAAGACCTTGTATGCAAGGTTATGTTGGACACATCAATCGTACATCAAACGAAGTATTGGATGAGGTTAGGACATGTTCTGCAGACGGATGTATTGATGTATTCATAGATAACTTCTTTGGCCATTTTCTTCATCTCAGAGGAGAAAGCAAATAATGCTCGCACTATCTCATGACACGATAGGTCATTGATCCGAGTTTTCTAAGTTCGAGATATGGTTCCCGTTTGTGGATCCGAATCTGATTTGAGATGGTTGAGTTTGCCTTAGTGTCGGATTGAGCTTGACCCGTCTGGTTTGATTTGAATTTGAGGCACCACATTCTCGACAGCATGTTTTATAGATTATTTGGTCGAGGACTCAGCTTATGAGCTCGCAATTCAACAAACAACAGGTGATGATGCCAGTACTATTTACAAGTGGCGTTTATATTAGTGGCGTTTGATCATCTTATGCCTTGATAGGAAAGCCATCGAGCCTTGGGTTTGGACATTGGTGAGGATTTGGATCGTGAGACATTTTCCATCTCGACTCGATTCGTCGGATCATCCATCACGGATTGATGTCTTGAAGAGGCACAGAGGTGGTCGCTAGAGGAAGAGCTAAATTTGGCCGTATGAGGCCATTCCGACTGGGACATATGTCGGTACAGACACCCATGAGGTTGTCTAGATATTTGATGTGGACTACTTGAAAGTCCCGATCGACTACGATGGTTTTTACGAGCGATAACTTTAATAAATGTTTAGTATTTGTTATATATTTATTAAATACAAATAATCAATAATGCGCATGTGTGTCTTTTGTAGCGTGTATGTCTCAGTATATTGGAGCCGACGCGTTGAGTACGAGCCTTATTAGCTATATATAGCAGGTACCGGCTATTATGTTTTTACCTATGGGTCAAGGCGGATCGCACATGATAAGCGCGCTGAGCGAGCATATGCTGCATGAGAGAGTGCCCGCTCCGGTGTCGAGCATGTTCTCCTGAAGCGCAGGCAACGGAAGCAAGGCAAAGATACATCAGAGTTGTTGAGCTTACTCGACCGGTGTCTCGATCGTATTCAAAGTGTAGCACATTCATCACGATGAGGAAGAGCCACCATGTATGTTGCGAACACGCCGAGTGTTTGATTCGACAAGCCTCGATTGTTTCTATGATGAGAGTGTCGTGTGCCATTAGGACGACGAGTCGAGAGGGCCTTGTATCTTGAGTGCTCTACATATGTTCGGGGAGGACTTCTTCCGATGTAGATCTTGAGACATAGATCTTGTACCCTCTTCTCGCACGTGAGAGCTATGTCGGCGATTTATTAGGAGCATGTCGATTAGAGCGCCGATCCCGCATGAGGAGGTGTCCGCACTAGCCATCGACGATCGCTTCACGATAGTTCGATCCGAGGAGGTACCCATGCTAGCCACCGATGATCGCTTCACGGTAGGTCGACTGAGGTACCCACTACCACGACGATCGCCTGCAGCTTCGATCAGGAGGCCCGATCACCCCGGAGGTCGATGGGTTGTCCGGATGGTGCGACCAACCGAGGAGATCATCAACTCGAGAGCCAATCAAACTAGTAGATGAGGATGATATGTCGTGATAGTTGGATGCTGCATTAGGTACCCTATATGAAGTTACATCGGATATTAGACCCTGTAATAACCGAAAAATTTAAAACTTTTATTAGTGAAGATTAAACCAATTTCTTATGGTTCTAAGACCTTAATTATATTTAAGGTAACCAACGAAGCAATTAAAATCGATTCGAGATCGAAAACTATAGAAATAAAAACTAGTGACTAGTCCAACGGATTAGGGTTTCTGAATAGCTGAACATAGAGCGAAAGATCTAGAATGAATCTCAACAAAAGTTTCATTTCTAGAATCGCCTCAGAAACATGTGAGAAGCGAATTGGAATTTTCGGGCATCTTTTCGATCCGTCTAAAAATACTATTCACGACGAATCAACTTCCAGTCCGTGCTAATCATGGAAATTATTGAGAACAATCAAAATCATGAAGGAATATATTATTATGAATTTATAATTCATAAGAATCAATTCGAACGAAATTCTGAAGAACTTAACAAGCCGGAATATATCTGGAAAAGCCTAAACGATCGACGAACCGAAACTCGAACCAAGGGTCTAAATAAATAAGAAATGATTTATAAGACTCAAATTAATGATTAAATCTCAAGAATTCAATAGAATTTCAAATGAGCCTAATTTAATCACGGACTCAGTCCAATAATTAAATTGACTTACGGATGTCGTCAATTTCATGAAATTTTACAAACTATGAAATAAGTCTTTTAAGGCTATTTAATAAAATAAAACCTTAAATTTTAGAAATCAATCGAAAGCGAATAAATCTTAAAAATCAGGTATAACAGCAAATGGGTAATTTGACTAGTCTTCTCCCAACCACTACAATGGACCACTCATATAGGCTCCCAACATCCATTTTGCTGCCATTTACAGATCTAAAACCTTGCTCTCTCTCTCTCTCTTTAGAACACCAAAATTCTTCTTTATTTTTCAAATCCTCAAACTTTAATCATTCTTTCCCAACCATTCCTACCCTCCAATAATTTTTCTAAGACCATAAAAGATAGCATTCATCATTCTCTTCATTTTTAATGGATTAGAATTTTTTAGATTTTTTGAAATTATTTCATGAAGAACCCTAATTTTGTTCTTCATTTTCTTCATGACTTTTGAGCCACCAAATGCTCTCAAGCCATGAATGAAATATGCTTAGAAATATGTTCTTAGGATTTTTAAAGTTTGAAAATTTTTGGATCATGTTTGTTATTTTGAAATTTTGTTAGAATTTTTTATAGAAGATAAAGCATGCTTTTGTGAATGTTATTTCATATTTTTGTTTGTTGATGTGTTAGGGTATATAGAATAAAGATGGGAATTTTTGAATTATTTCTCCTATTTATTTTGTTAGGGTTGAAATATATATTAATTTTAAAAATTATTTTGATTTTTTGTTGAAAAATAGTTGAGATATAGTGTTTAATATATGATATGAACATCATATATTAATCTTGAAATTTTGAGTACTACTCCTATTTTTATGAAAAGGTCAAAACTTTATTTGATTTTAATTTGTTGAAAATAATATAATATATGATGTTTAGAAATAATATGAACCTATTATGCATTGTTGAGAATTTATTGAACACATATATAATATATGTGAGGACAAAAAATTCAAGCATTTAGTTCATATTATAAATATTAGTTGATGTTTAAGGTTAATATTACATGTTTAGTACATATTATAAGCATGTTGTGAAGTTGATAGAAATTATTTGAATATATATATTTGTATAGTGATAGTATCGAAATATATATGTAGAAATAAGCATGAGTTTAAATTTTAATATATGATATGAAATGGTATTTCATGTTTAATATATGATATAAGCATGATATGATTTTTGGAAATTATTGAACATCAATGTCAATAACTTAAAATTGCCGAAAATTCATATTGTTAACTCATGGTTTAAAATTTTAATTGATGGTATTGAGTTAATAATTAAATTCTATGGTATGATAGGAGCATATCATGATTTTATTGTAATTTATTGGATACTTATGCTAATTATTGCTAATTATCGAAAATATAGCAAAATGGTTAAGTATGAGTTGTTTTATTGTGAATGATGCCATGGTAGTTAATCTATAAGTTTAGAATGAATGATTGTGATTATGATGAATGAGTGGAACACTCATGCACACATCATAATAGTTGGGTATTTATGTTAGAAATTAGGGTTTTCTAATGCTTTAGTATAGTTTATGTTGTGTATGGTGTTGTATGGTGTCGAATGGTTATATTTATGTAGTCTTGACAAACAAAACCTCAACGAAACAAATAGTACTTTATGTACGAATCCAAAAGAAATCGACAAATTTCGATAACTTAAGAAGGAATTAATGAGGATCGAAGTTAGACACAAATTAAAGTTTTCTATTAATAATAGGATACTCAAACGCGTGAGTTCTAAGTTAAAGAAACCAAAAGCGACTTACAACGTTAATGCTCAACAACGATAACCTAATACGATATTAGATTGAGCGTTAAGATAACTCGAATTGAATAGCGATTATATAACGTACACAATCTCCAGCGAGTTATGAGAAACAAACAAGTCGAAGGTGTAGCTATGATTCAAACATAAGATGTCGATCCTTATGTCTCAAGGGTCGAGTTAGTATCCACAAAGAACTCAATTAATTCCTAAGTATTTATTTACGTGATGGTATGAAATATCTCGAATCATAAGTCGATCTCCTTTCATTCGCTATGGTAATCTGACAAGTCGTCAGCATAACCTACTAGAGGCGTAACTATAATTGTTAAGTCTAGTCGGCTCGAGAATATCCTAATTTACCAATCATAACTTAAGACCAACAATCTATAACATAATAACGTTTAGAAGAACACTAAGGTTCTGAGTCGAGGTTAGACTCGAGTATATGACTCATAATTTGAGGTTTGTCTATGAATGATGAAGTAAAATAGTTTGGGAATTTGGGAATGTAAGATAATAAAATTATCTTAAAACCATGACATGAAATCATAAAAACCTAATTGGGAACTTTAAGTCGTAATTTATAAGCGACCTCGATCAATAGAAAGAATCTAAGAAAGGCTATTTTCTTATGAAGGGTTTGATCGTACATAGTTGAGGAAGGACACTCACAACCGCCCGCTTAGAACTATTAACTCGACTAGCGGTGGGCTCTCTTGAAACAACAATGATATGCATATCTATCTCAAGCATGATTTACAAAAGCTTTATGAAATATTATTACATAACGTTGTTGATCGCCAAATGTTTGTGTTTTGTTGCAATCCTATCGAGGTTGGTATATCCACGTGGTATGAGAATGTGTGGTCACCAACGTTAAAAAGGGTAACGATAGGATCCGACTTAGTTAAGTACTAACTCATTGTGTACACGCTGAGTGTGTTAAGGTTAACTACCTCACCGGTCACAATGATGTAGGAAATCGATTTAACCATCTCCCGAGGATCTATCTTGGATGTTTAATTCACCATACATTGATTATATTCCTAGACGCGCTCTATATAATTAATTACAACACGTAGGGGTTTTCTCGTTTACCTTTGAATCTTCGGGATGAACAGATAACTGCACCCGACCTATCTAAACTGTATTAACGCGACTAATCAAGTATGACAGGGGAAGGATATGAAATGACTAACTATTTCAAGAGACTCACAAATATAAATAGTTGTCATTTTAAAGAAAGAGCGAGTCATTAGACATGTGATTAACCAAAGACCAAAGTTGGATACAAATCAATTCAAGAACGATGCATGATCTTTGAGCGTGAATTCAAGATGTCTATCAAATGTCTAACCCATGAACTAGATCATAATACATCAAAATCATAACAAGAGTTGAAAAGAGTAGCGAGTTTATGTGAGAAAGATTTATAAAGAAAATGAAACCAGTCGTGAACAGATTACGTGACACGAGATTTCAGCTGCCTACAAATACATGTCCTATCGAGACGGAATTTGTAATTTGTAGCCTCTTGCTAGCAAGATTTACCTCGCGAAAGGATGATCATTCGATCGACAGAGTCAAGCATTCGAATCCATGTGATATTTCTTCAGTCTTAGCCTTTATTTTGGGCGATATGATACTGGGCTGAGATAAAAATTACCAACTGACTAGCCCAAGTATCATATTGGTGAAGACATAAACCCGCAAACATAAAACATGACAAAATAGGTCTTCGCCAGATTCAATCTCCGTTGTCATCTCCCGCACTACGCATTTAGAAATACATGCGGGCATGAGTACTTGATGCACTCGGGCAATTGCCAAAACAATTAAAACATGCTCAGAGCTATATAATCGACTTGCACTTTCTTAGATTCACGGGGTTTTAAGAAATAACCATGAATCACTCTTCAAATTTCTTACTTCATGATTAATGCACGTGCTAACAATTCAAATCATAACATGTCTGCAGACAAATCTTAAATAAACACCATATCTACGCACTCTCGGTTGAGAAGTAGGCCTCCTTCTCAAACACCTTGATCGCCATTTAGCTCACGATCACTCGGTACACAAACCCATCGGCAGCTCGTCCAAGATAGGGCGATATCGCCCATCTCGTAGATGGCAATATCAATATGCTCAAAACAAAGTCAATTAACTTTATAAAAGAGACACATGCTCATCATCATAAACTTGTGCACAAACATATTTTAGTTTAGAAAGCCCACCGAAATCGCTTACTCGAGACTTTCTATCTTTCCTTTCGATCTCTATTCTCGCCCATTTGTCCCTTAAAAAGAGATAAGAGGAATAAATACGAAGAGGAACTAAGAGTTTCTAACTCTCTGAGCCTCTACTAAACTCTCTCGATACTCTATAGATAAGCTAAGCTCGCTAGGTCAATGCATCCAAAACTAAACTTTTAACTTATTAAGAAAGTATTTATAAGAACATTAGTCTTTTCAATTCCTTATATTCATAAGGAATATCATATTCTATAACAAAATATTAAATCTTTCTAATCGATTTCTTTGAGAACTTTGATCAAGTAAGATTTAATCAAGTAATATAATCATAAGAATCTATATTTTGGAATAAATTTCTAAATATCAAATCAATCTCACAAAATCTTTTGTAAACGCAAACTAAAAATCTAAATTTCTATAAGCATAGAAAATCTCAATAATTCAAAATAGACTATTTTAATATACTAGATCATACTTTTGAAATCAAACTTCTCAAATAAAATCAACATGAAAAGTTCTCGACATAACCTATGCACTTTACTTTAGGGCTTTTCATACGCTGGATTAAACTCCAATTTCTTTTCACCAACACAAGCATATATATATAATCACATATATACTAACTTAATTAAACAAATCAAAGCCAAAACATCTTGAAATCATAGCCCTAATTTTCGGTCCTCATAGGAAAAATCAAAGGGTTCGATTTTGTTTTCAAACTCGACTCTAATCATGCTCAAACATCTTTAATTACATAGATCTAAGCTTGATTTAAGGAATCATCAACAATTACTCAAGGTAAGAATTAGGTTCTTAACTAAAATTTAGGTTTTTCATGTAGATATCAAATTAAACCATAGATCAAGCATAAATCACTTCTAAAAGGATAGATCTACACATATATAAACTAAAATCGAAAACGGAAATTCCTTGGAACAAGGCCATTAGGCAATCATATAGAGCATAGAGATGAAATTTTCTTTGATTTCTTAACATAATATCTTCCTAAGATAGATCTACGCATATATCGACTAGAAATCGAAAGAAGCAACACATGTATAAATGGCCAAAATGGCGTGAGTTATGGGGCAAAAGGGAAGGATTTTCATCTTTTCTAGCTCAAATCTTAGAAAAGATTAGTGATATACCTTCGTAAGACTAGATCTACAACTTTGAAGAAGGTTCGAGGTCCTGGATCATGCTTGAAAGATGAAATTTTCGTGTGTGTGGGTGTATCATGAGTTTGAGAGAGTGAGAGAAATGGATGATGAAAATGGTGTATAGGAGAAGCTAGATACACATATATAGTCTAGCACTATTTTAGTCTCCAAGAAGCTAACTAGGTTCTAGAAAATTCATTTAGCCTCTTAAATAAGCTACAAAATTCTAGAGAATTCTATGAGTTTTAATGGGCTTAAATACACATTTAATACTAGGCCCAAGACATTAAAGCGTTAAGTCTTCAACAAACATATACGTATTTGAAAATAGGGCTCAACAAATAGGAATATAAATTTATCTCTCTGAAATTAATAATTCAAATAGAAACGTAGAAATTTCTAATGAGTTAAAATCTCATAATTCCTCTTTTCCAAAATAAATATGGAAATAAAACAATAAATAAAGATTTATTGTTAACTCAATCGATGAAAAATTTAATTTAAATCTTGAGTTAAAACTCAAAATCTTATCCGGGAATACTTTATGAGATCTAATCGAGAAATCTTATCGAAATCTTATAAAATTTAACGAGGATGCATTGTCCTTAGTCACCACGTAATTAATTTCTAATTAATTACGCTTAGCGCTTAAGAGCTATAAGAACTGGGTACATTCTTCTCTTAAAGAAATTTCAGTCTCGAAATTTAGTCTCCGAGAATAGTTCGGTACTTCTTTTTCATCTTTCTTCTAATTCCCAAGTCGCTTCTTCTAGCCATGATGCCTCCATAAAATCTTGACTAAAGGAATCAACTTATTCCTTAGTTGATGATTCTTTCGATCTAATGATACATTCTAGCTCTCTCTTCATAGCTTAGATATTGTTCAGAACAATATCTTGATATATGATGTGTTTTGGATCAAACACATATCTTCAGAATCATGACACATGAAGCACATGGATATTGCGAAACTTAAAGGCAAAGCAAATCAGAGGCGATCGACCCAAATCTTCTCTAGAATCGCACGGTTTAGTGAATCTTGGCACGAGCCTTTTAATTCAAAAGCGATGTATTCCTTTGCAATGAGATACTTTCAAGAATACAATGTCTTCATTCTAGAAGCTTAGCTCGCACGCCTTTTATCGCGTGGACTTTGACGATCTTGAGCTTCTGGATTCTTTTCTTTATTCGTCGAGATTACGACCATTTCTTCAATCGCTTATTGTCCAAGCACTTATCTTTCTTCAACTTTGTTCGATAAGACGGTGATCTACACTTCTCGTGAAAAGCTTCATAAAGCGTCATATAAATCGCTGCTTGGTAATCGTAGTATGCGACAATCAATCAATGGTAGGACCCGCATCTGATCTCCTTGATCTAATATCAAGATTCGATCATATCTTCTAGTGTCTATATGGTCCTTTCGGATTGACCATCCGCTTTGCGATGAAACGCGTGCTGCACACTTATACTCATCTCTTATGAGATTTCACCCCAAACGAGATGTAAACTGAGTCTCTATCGAGGTGATTGAGACGGCACCCAATGCAACGTACTATCCATCGACGATGTCAACTTATCTTGTTAACTCATTTCCACCGAGGAAATCTCCGTGGTTGCAATTTACCATCGTCTTGGTGCAAAGCTTTAATTTGTCGACACGTAACATGATCACAAACGAGGCTATCTCGCTTTATTCCTACCACACAACCATTTGTTTTAGATCTGATACTTTTTGTGCTCTCCGGTGTGCGTGTAGGGCATGGAGTTTAACTCATAATCTCGCTCTTTAAATCATCCTCATGGGTACGCACATCATGTTTCTAAATATGATTGTGTTATCCCACTTCATGGTATTCTTACCGGTCTTTCGCTTTTAAATCTTAACTCATAGCTTCTATCCGCTGATCTTATCTTTGATCCTTCGCGATTCTTGCTCTCATATCGGGTAACGACAAGAGCGGTATAATCTCTTTTGCAAATCCGTGGTAGCATCATTTGCAAACTCATTTCTTCAAACTTTTGATCAATCTCTCTCGAGTAAGGACGAATCCTAACGGATTTCGCTTTTATATCGAAAGCATTAGCGAAACATTCGCTTTAGGAGATACTTGATCTCGCGATCATGATCTCTTACTAGCTCTAGCCATCTTCTTTGACGATGCTCAATTATCTCCGTCAAGAAATACTCTGCTCTTGTGATCGTGAAAGATCTCACACTTGATCCATGCAAAGATGTCTCAAATTCTTCGAGCATGAACAATAGTCACAATTCTAGATCGTATATAAGATATAGGGCTCTTATGTCTCGACAATCGTGAAGCATAAGCTATCACTCTTCTTTTCTTGCATTGGGACCATTCTTAGTCCACTCTCTAATGCATGATATACAAAGTATACCCTTTTTCGATTACGTATTGCCAATCGGCGTGGTAGTAATTTGTTCTTTAACTCTGACTACTTTCTTCATATTCTGAGTTCATTGGGACATAATTCCTTTACGTATTGAGTCATAGTTCTCGCAATCTTGGAGAATCCTTCTATGAACCTTCGTAATGTCTCGCTAAACCCAAGAAACTTCGAGTCTCTATCAGGTCGTCGGCGATTTCCAATCGCATCCCGCTGAACTCTAGCGGGTCGACTCGATTCCATCTGTTGTAATGATATGTCCAAGGAAATTCACTTCCCAAAGCTCACATTTGCTATACTTAGCAAACAATCGCTCTATTCTCAACGCCTATAGAATGGTTCTTAACTGTTTTTGATTCTTACTCATTCTTCGAGTGCACGAGAATATCATCGATAAATACCAAACAAATTTATCGAGATAATTGTGGAATACACAATTCATCAATTCCTTAACACGTGCATTCGCAGCAAATGGCATTATACGGACTCAGAGTGGCCATACCGCTCGAAAAGCATTCTCGCTATCTTCCGACGAATCTTTGATTGATGATATTACGACTTCAGTCAATCTTTGAGAAAACATCGCACCTTTCATGATTGAACAAATCATCGATCCCGGTAAAGGATACCTATTCTTCCGTGTTAACTTGATCAACTCTCTATAATCAATACATATCCTTAGAGTTTCTCCTTCTTTTGTCAAATAGAACGCACTCCCAGGAGATACACTAGGTCGAGAAAACCTAGGTCCAACAAATTTCGCAATTGATCTTTAACTCCGTAATTCTTTTGGGGCCATTCTATGAGGTGTTTTTGAAACGGTGCCGATCCCGGTTCAAACTCAATGGAGAAACTCTAATTGTCCGTCCGAAGGTAGCCCAGTAATGTTTTGGAAGAACATTCAAACTCTCTAACCACTGACATCTCCTACATTCTTCTGACTGACATCCATATCATCATACAAGGTAAGCACAATCTTCCTCGTTGTTCATCGCTCTTCGATTTATGGTGAGATTATAGGACAGGCTCTTCTCTTCTCATACCATATAACGTAGGTTCTCTTCGTGGTAAACACTATTTCTCTTCGCTCGCATCATATCATGCATAATCGTCGTCAATGAGCACCTTCCTTTATAAGATCCACGCCTTCGTGCAAGCAATGCAGCGATTTTGCTCTAAGCTTAAGGAATCCTAGTTCGAATTCTAGGTTAGAACATACGGCATGATAACGATAGCTCCATTCAACGGGTAAGCACGCTTAAATCTTGTGCAAGACGTCGTTGTTGAGTTTAAGAACATCGCCAAGTTGCTTGGCATTCGCTCAGTCGCTTTTAAGAGAGGCGATGCTCTTTGATATAGAGGTTGGCGGTCGAGGCGTCGGTGATTGCTACGGGCGAGAATGATTGCTACGACGGTTGCGGTGGATGTGCGGCATCTCGATTTGACAAACGGCAACTTTGGATATCCACTTACGGCTTTCATGGTTGTGTCTGCTCTGATGGTTCGCTTTCCTCCGTCACTAGTTGTTCTCGATTTGCGGAGTTATTTCGATAGGCCCACTCGCCACATGCATAACAATCGTATTTCCCGTCAAACCCGTAATGTACTGCTACATTTGGGACTCGTTGCATTCTCGACGATTTGGGAAAGATTGTCTTTACGTGAACCGACTCGCTTCTACCATCGCTTCTTATTTGGGAGGTCTTATTCTCCCAAATTCTTTACTCGATCGTAGAAGCAATCTTGATAGCTTGAATCCATAAAGGTACTAGATTTGATCTAGCATCACTTTGTCCGAAGCATTTCCATCTTCATGTCCAATGCATGATCTAACGCTTCAGATATGACATTGAGGTTGGCTTGCCAAAATGATTCGATCTCTTGGCGAATCTAGCACAAACACTCGCCATTTTCATCCGTCTCGACTCTAAAAAGAGCATAACGGCAGACGCGAATTCACTATCATTCTCGCGCCTTCCGCTTGCTTCAGTTAAATTTTAAATCTCTTTCTCTTGTGAACTTTGAGGTATATATATATGCTTTTCATACAATTCTCTCGAATTGTGCCACATAAAATTCTCCAATGCTCAGAGAAAGAACTTTCGACGTGATTCCGCCGGAACTGCAACTTTCTAACCGGAAGGGTATGCATAGGAGTCACTCTCGATCGAGCACTCGAAACTTAAAATTCGCCATGTATAACCCATTCTTCAAAGATCATCCGAACTATCAACTCATTGAGAGGTGGAGGATCTACGCGGAAAAGCTCTACAATTCTACGATCTGTGAGAGGAGAAGGCCGAATCTTGAGGAGAATTTGCACTCTCTTGTTCTTCCTCGTGATATTTACAAAAGCGGGAAAACTTTTGCAATTGAAGATTCTCGGCATATAGATGCTTTGGTATCTCGAGCAAAACGCATCCCTGTAAGCTTCTCAAGCACACTACCGATCATAAGATATTTATAGGCACCACTAGTCTCGATATATATATATATACATATATGCCTCCATACTATCTACAAACGCCGCTTCCACTCTTGCTACTACTAGCTTCATTCTACTCAAGGTCGTCATTCGACATCATTTCCTTCTTCCATCTCTACTACTCCATTCTCCCCGCCTTAACGGCCTCATGAGTCTGTATCTCTACATCTTTCTCAATCTCGTGAGATGGCGATCAATAGCACACTCGAAAATGAGTACAAGGAATTACCTCATAATGGATATCAAGATCACACAAAAGACATTTGATCGATATCTAGGATCGTAGTTGTCGTGCCAACAACCGGTAAGAACTCGATTCATACAAGAAAAATCTGAGACACCAAGGTCTCGATAAACTAGCTTAAGTCTCTTCTCGGGACCTTTAAGGAAGAAGTCTCGGAACAGAGAAAAGAAATAGACTCAATCAATGTAGGGATCTCGTGAGACGAGAAAGACCGACCATACCAATCTAGGTAAATAGGAAACATTTCGATCGAGCAAGAAATCGAATCAGTATAAGAACTACATCGACTAGGTATAAACAATCGAGTATCGGTAGAGATGACTCATCTCTAGAGTATAGCAAGAACGCCATACTCGTGAATAGAAGAATCAACATTAATGGATTCAAGATCCTCATCTTCATCATCTTTAAAAGGAAAGAAGAACACCCTAATCGAATCGATGAACATGAGATAAAATCAGCAACAGGAAATTTGAACCAAGAGGGAAAACTCAAGTATACTTAATGTCGAGAAGCGATGGTAGCTAGGAGTTCGGAAGATTAGCTTCTCAAGCTATAAAACCAGCTCAATGTAATTAATGGCAACAAAGAAAGGCAAATCTGCACTTAAGCAATAAACAAATCAATCGGAGTATTCCATCTAGTCCCGATATGCTATGATCAAATGCCTCCTTTCTCTCAGATCGCTATACCTTACTATCACACGATCTACTACTAATGAATATCGCTTGATCGGCTCTTCACCTCGGTGATGCTCATCTCTATCGCAGCATCGGTCGCTTCTTCAAAGAATCGCTCGATCTCATCTTCCCAAAGGGCACTGGTCGAGTCGCATTGCAAAGGCTCAATCGCCTTATTTTAGTCCGCATCGTGGTTTAGAAGCATTGGGGTTATTTTCATGAAATTACTTTAAATTCGGGATGTAAAATGTATGGGTCAATAACGAAAGACATTTCATCGAGTCGAGGTACTCAAGCTTGTACTTACTAACGGACTCAATATGTTCAGTTCATACCGATAAGATCCGAAAGACCGATGGTCTAGAAGAACCGGTCCCCCATCTACGACAAGGTGACTCTTGAAATGTATGAATATCTTATAAACAACTAGAAATATCAACAAATGATCGAGACTCGAGAGTTATAACGAGAGTGTCGGAGAATCTGCTGAATGAGTAAGAGCCGAACTACTTAAACAAAATTACTAGGGCCAACTGAGAAGACATGATTATCAAAATAAATCGAATACGAAGGCGAGCCAAACTAACGGCTTTCTAATAGATCCGCATCAATTTCGATCATCGACCGGATAAGAAAAGAAATATTTTCAGGAATGCATATCAATAAACCACGATCTAATGCGATAAATCGATCATCGGACCCGATGGATATCCGAGTCCATCAATAGAGGAGAATCAACCGGCTCAACAATGGGAGCTAAAGAGTACGATCAATCAACATAGACTCATCAAATCTCGAGCAAGAATTTAAAGAGGTAGTGCACCAATAGCGCGTGAGAAAGATCATCCTTCCTCACATAATGCCGCAAAGAGTCGATAACATAAGAATGAAAATGATCGAGAGGAATAGTCACCGGAGAGGACCTTAATGATCCCGATTCGGCTCGAATGAAAGCATGGAATCCAAAGAAATTCCCGACTTTTCGTGATTTCTAGAAAATCAATATAATCAAGAGCACCGAAAAGCTATCCTTGCCGAGTGTCGGCAAGACTTGAATCATCAAGTATCACATCGAAATCGTTAACCCATGCCGCCTAACCGAAACCGTCGTTGCTTGAGAAACTCGAGAAGTTCGCCATCGCTCGACCTAAGCTCATAGAATCTTCAGACGTCCAATCAGAACGATCTAACTCTATTGCTATTAAGCGTAGTCCGCATCCTAATTAATCGTAATTAAACATCGTGACAATCATATCGATATGTCCCATTTCCCATCTTAGGATACTAATCACATCGCATGCATAATCAACTCATGCAAGATACAATACTAAGCATATAAAGATCGCACAAAGCTATAAGCAATGTAGAAAGAATTTTGAACTCAATATACAAGAATCAATTACTTGTACGACAGCTCGAGATGACGGACTTGAGATCGAGCTTACATGATTTAAGACAACTGGTTAGACTCAAGAAAGACTCACGACTGATGAACAACCGCTCGATACATTCTGTCACACCCGACCTATCTAAACTTGTATTAACGACTAATCAAGTATGAGAGGAAGGATATGAAATGACTAACTATTTCAAGAGACTGCAAATATAAACAGTTGTCATTTTAAAGAAAGACGAGTCATTAGACATGTGATTAACCAAATGACCAAAGTTGGATACAAATTAATTCAAGAATCGATGCCATGATCTTTGACGTGAATTCAAAGATGTCTATCAAATGTCTAACCCATCGAACTCAGATCATAATACATCAAAATCATAACAAGAGTTGGCAGAAAGAGTAGCGAGTTTATGTGAAGACATAAACCCGGCAAACATAAAACATGACAAAATAGGTCTTCGCCAAGATTCAATCTCGTTGTCATCTCCGCACTACCGCACATTTAGAAATACATGCGGCATGAGTACTGATGCACTCAGTGGGCATTGCGAAAACAATTAAAAGATGCTCTTAGAGCTATATAATCGACTTGACTTTCTTAGATTCACTGGGTTTTAAGAAATAACCTATGAATCATACTTTCAAATTTCTTACTTCATGATTAATGCACTGCTAACAATTCAAATCATAACATGTCTCGCAGACAAATCTTAAATAAACACCATATCTACGACTCTCGTGTTGAGAAGTAGGCCTCCTTCTCAAACACCGTGATCGGCCATTTAGCTCACGATCACTGTACACAAACCCTCATCGGCAGTCCAAAGATAGGCGATATCGCCATCTCTCGTAGATAGGCAATATGCAATATGCTCAAAACAGCAAGTCAATTAACTTTATAAAAGAGCACATGCTCATCATCATAAACTTGTGCACAAACATATTTTAGTTTAGAAAGCCCACCGAAATCGCTTATCGAGACTTTCTGCTTTTCCTTTCGATCTCTATTCTGCCCATTTGTCCCTTAAAAGAGATAAGAGAATAAATACGGAAAGAGGAACTAAGAGTTTCTAACTCTTGAGCCTCTACTAAAACTCTATCGATACTCTATAGATAAGCTAAGCTCGCTAGGTCAATGCATCTAAAACTAAACTTTTAACTTATTAAGAAAGTATTTATAAAAACATTAGTTTTTCAATTCCTTATATTCATAGAATATCATATTGCTATAACAAAATATTAAATCTTTCTAATCGATTTCTTTGAGAACTTTGATCAAGTAAGCTTTAATCAAGTAATATAATCATAAGAATCTATATTTTGAATAAATTTCTAAATATCAAATCAATCTCACAAAATCTTTGTAAAACGCAAACTAACGAAAGCTAAATTTCGTATAAGCATAGAAAAATCTCAATAATTCAAAATAGACTATTTTAATATACTAGATCATACTTTTGAAATCAAACTTCTCAAATAAAATCAACATGAAAAGTTCTCGACATAACCTAAGCACTTTACTTTAGGGCTTTTCATATACGCTGGATTAAACTCCAATTTCTTTCACCAACACAAGCATATATATATATAATCACATATATACTAACTTAATTAAACAAATCAAAGCCAAAACATCTTGAAATCATGCCCAATTTTTGTCCTCATAGGAAAAATCAAAGGGTTCGATTTTGTTTTCAAACTCGATTCTAATCATGCTCAAACATCTTTAATTACATAGATCTAAGCTTGATTTAAGGAATCATCAACAATTACTCAAGGTAAGAATTAGGTTCTTAACTAAAATTTAGGTTTTCATGTAGATATCAAATTAAACCATAGATCAAGCATAAATCACTTCTAAAAGGATAGATCTACATATATAAACTAAAATCGAAAACGGAAATTCCTTGAACAAGGCCAGAGGGCGAATCATATAGAGCATGGAGATGAAATTTTTCTTTGATTTCTTAACATAATATCTTCCCTAGCATGTAGATCTACGCATATATGACTAGAAATCGAAAGAAGAACACATGTATAAATGGCCAAAATGGCGTGAGTTAGGCAAAAGGAAGGATTATTCTTCTTTTCTAGCTCAAATCTTAAAAAGATTAGTGATATACCTTCGTAAACGAGATCGCAACTTTGAAGAAGGTTCGAGGTCCGGATTCGCGCTTGAAAGCTGAAATTTCGTGTGGTGTGGTGTGTATCGTGAGTTTGAGAGGAGAGAAATGGATGATGAAAATGGTGTATAGGAGAAGCTAGATACACATATATAGTCTAGCACTATTTTAGTCTTCCTTAAGCTAACTAGGTTCTAGAAAATTCATTTAGCCTCTTAAATAAGCTACAAAATTCTAGAGAATTCTATGAGTTTTAATGGGCTTAAATACACATTTAATACTAAGCCCAAGACATTAAAGAAGTTAAGTCTTCAACAAACATATACGTATTTCAAAATAGGGCTCAACTAAATAGGAGTATAAATTTATCTCTCGAAATTAATAATTCAAATAGAAACGTAGAAATTTCTAATGAGTTGAAATTCATAATTCTCTTTCCAAAATAAATATGGAAATAAAACAAAATAAAGATTTATTGTTAACTCAATCGACGAAAAATTCTAATTTAAATCTTTGAGTTAAAACTCGAAAATCTTATTTGGGAATACTTTATCGAGATCTAATCGAGAAATCTTATCGAATCTTATAAAATTTAACTGAGGATGCATTGTCCTTAGTCACCACGTAATTAATTTCTAATTAATTACGACTTAGCGCTTAAGCGAGCTATAAGTATCGGGGTATTACATGAACGGATCGAGACTCTGCGTGCTTCCTGACTCTATCCCATTTGCCCAATCTCCAACGCCGAGTGAGGACGATCTATGGAGAATGCTTCAAAAATCACCCAAACACTCTTCACAATTTTCGAGAATTCCTCACACCTCAATATGTGATTCAAAAATACTAGGTTAATAGATTAAGGATTAACTTTGATTCTATCTCTTACCTTATATTTGTAATGCACTATCAAATCCCACAAGGAAAGGATTTATGCATATCCCATAAATATAATAATATCCTTATAGGATAAAGAGAATAAAATCATCATCCTAATTAGAGGGAGGGCACCGATTTCATGCAAGAGCTACGGGCTGGACGGGCCACCAGGATCAAATGCAAGGAATAAAGATGGGCCTCAAATAAATTAATTATCTTATGTTCACGTAACATAAATTAATTTATAAACATTTATTCATGCCACTAGAGAATAAATCGACTTACCCTTTATTACCGGGAGTCGGCTTGCACTTAGACATTGAATCCCGTATTTAAGATATCGACGTCCATTAATTATTTAGAATTCGATCGCTTAAAATAATTAATATCTTTAATTCCTTAAGTAGTACCATTCAACCTTATTATTGTACTTGAGCTAACTCAACCTGCGGGTTTAGTACAATAAACCTTTGAGCCCTTAAGAGCCATCATCCTAAACGGATACGGTGACTCGATACGTATAACTAGCATGACATACAAGACCGCCACCACCCAAGATGCGAGAATATGTTAGAACATATAACCTCACCCATAACAAGTCAAAGTGATGGTCGAACTCATACTCACCTAATACTTATCGAGGTTTAGATCATCGTAAGTCACCGAGATCTTGGTTCTTCACGACGGTCGATAGAAGAACTCATCTCACCGTGATCCATCAATACGCGAGACGCATCAAGATCAGACAAGCAACCAAGTCAAGTCACTTCTTATCTACACCGCAGCTATACCGACAACTCGTCCTCAAGTTGTCTCACCGTGATCCTTTTATATCTCATTAAGCTGACCAATCATACGACTCGTGATCTTCTACACATCGTATGATCTAACTTATATATGAGATAAGAGGACTCATATATGCAATCAAGTATTCAATTCGATAGAGATTGTAATAGTGGTAAGAAACATTGTATACAAGCTCAACCAAACCGCTTTCAAGATACAAATCCAACAATCTCCACTTATACTAAAGAAAACTTTTAGTATACAATGTGTCTCTACTAGCTATTACAAACAAAACCATCACTTTGCTTCTCCCACTTATACAAAACTTTCCTTTCTAAGTGGGTGCCATCAAGCGCACAAGTCCTCGAACGCACTTCAGACTTTTGCGGCAGTTTTGTGAATGGATCCGCTAGGTTATCCGTCAGATCAATCTTTTCAATCAGACGCCCCTCGCCTCACGATTTCTCGTATGACATTGTACTTTCTCTCTATGTGTTTGGTCGCCTTGTGGGTCCGTGGTTCCTTCGAGTTTCATCGCACTGAGTTATCACAAGAACTATGATACTCTTGGGCAAACCAGTACCACACCTAGATCCAGAGGTATTTTGAACCATACACCCAAGCGCTACATATTCGGCTTCCATGGTAGAGACGCAATGCATCGCCGCTTGCACTCCGCCAAGATACGGCTCCACCTCCCAAGGTAAACACATAGCCGAGGTAGAATTTTCTCATCTCGGTCACTTGGAAACCGAGTCAGATAACCCAAAGGCATTAGACTATCTACATGGTAAACCAATAATCTCGAGTCTTTTCGTGTACTTGAGTATATGCTTATGCATCCAATGAGTTTGTCCAGGTTAGATCGATATCTAGCTACTATGCCTACCGCATAGCAGATATCGTCCTCGTATATAGCATTGCGATATGAGAATTCCTACGGCGAAGGGTAAGGAACTTGTCTCATTTCCTCTATCTCCTTTGCTATAGGTGATCGCCTCAGATAAAGGAACGCCATGTCCGAAAGGTAGCAATCCTTTCTTGGCGGTCGCATACTAAAACGAGTAATCACAAGATCAATGTAAGACGCCCGAGATAAGCTCAACATTTTCCACTCTGCATCTCGAAACCTTGATCCCAAGAATGTACGCGCATCTCCTAAGTCTTTCATTTGAAACCGATCGGATAACCAACTCTTTACGCCCGATAACAACTTCACATTGTTGCCAACTAGAAGAATGTCATCTACATAAAGTGCAAGAAATACCACATCACCGTGACATCTAAACGATACACAACTCGCTATGCAACCGGGTAAATCCATGGACTTTACCACCTCGTCAAAGCGTAAGTTCCAGATCGTGAGGCTTGGCCCATAAATGGACTTCTTAAGCTTCCATACTAGATGCTCTTCACCCTTCACCACATAACCTTCAGGTTCGATATAGATGTCTCTATCTTCCTCAAGGTAACCTTAGAAAAGCGGTTTCACATCCATTTGCCAAACCTCAGTCTGGTGGCGCTATGGCGAAGAATTCGATGGACTTGAGCATTGCTACAGAGAAAAGGTCTCATCGAATCGATTCCCTCAACTGAGTGTACCCTTCGCCACAAGCCCGGCTCTAAAAGCCGAAACCTCTCCATCTCGAATCTCTTCCTCAGATACCCACTTACTACCTAGGCTTCCTCGCCATCCGGTAGAGGTGTCTTTCAGATACATCCATAGCTGTATGGACTCAATTTCTAAGTCCATAGCGTGTGCCATGATCTTGCATCAATGTCTTGTATCGCCTCACCGACGTCCATGGGTCGATTATTGCCTGCTCGCTTCCGGACTAAACCAAGATTCACCCACAACATAAATTGCTCGGGCGACGAACAACCTCCCCACTACGAGGCGCCATCGGCACAATGACAAAGGTGGGTGCGTAAACTTGTGGTTCTCTATCTTGCACAACTTGGGGTAGGTACCACTTGTACGGTCGGTATCTCCAGGAACTCGCACCCACTTCAATTTCCGTGTCGATCCTCCCACTAGACTCGACATCTCGCACTTTGGCCTAATCGGTGGTGGAATACATCATCTTCTAATTCTTGAAGAATGATTTCAACTTTGGATTTATGGTTTGTCATAAAATCCTCTTCTAAGAATCGGGCATTAGTGCTAATAATGACCTTCCGATCCTTAGACTATAGAATAAACCACCTTCGCTCCTCTAGGATAGCCAAAAACCTTGCCGGATCTAGCCTCCAACTTGTCGCCTTCTTGTTCAAGACATGTGCCGACAACCCCATATCCTTATGTGGTTAAACCAGGCTTGCGCCAAACCTCAACTCGAAAGGGTCTTTTCGATCGACTTGATAGTACTAGATTCACAAGGACGCTTCTAAGGCATACCCCGTAATCTAAATAGCAATGCCGCATAACTCATCATTGATCTAACCATTTCCAAAAGAGTCCTATTTCTTCGCCCGACACACCATTTTGCTGTGGTGTCTCGTAGTGCGCTAGGAGGTAATCCCACACTTCACTAGATAGTCCATAAACTCGTATCGAGGTATTCGCCACCGCGATCGCATCCAGGACTTGACACTTTACCAAGCTTCGCTCCACTACCGCCTTTAAACTCTTTGAATTCTCAAAGCATTCGACTTGCGGAAGGTGATACGATCCGCACCTTGAGTAATCGCCAATGAAAGTGACAGCGAGGCTACCCCCGGCGACCGCGAGCATCGACGCGGAGAGGAAAGACGGGATGATGCCTAGCGACCGCTAGCCACGGTCATGGCGCATGGCGGCAAAGGCGCAAATTGTGGTTTCCACCCTTATCTATAAATAGGATCACCGCGCCTCCTCGCACCCGCACGCCTGCACACGCTTTTCACGCCTTTTTCTTCGCTTTACGTTTTAGTCTTTAGTTTTCATCCCGCTTAGTTCTAGCTTTAATTTTCCGTTGTTCTAGTTTAGTTTATCGCTTGCTATCGCTCGAACGCTTTGTCCGATTGTTTTCCGCTCCGCTTGGGATTGATTCAAGACCAACAATTGTTTATCCAACGCTTTTATCCGAGTTTTATGAATTTAATTTCCGCTTTTATGTTTTATTCGTATTTTATTCCGCTAATTATGTCTAGGTAATTTCCTCGCTCTAATCCCAAGGTTTGCATGATCCGATCCTATATGTTGTGATTCCTCGTTATCTCTATTTACCTTCCGCATTGATTCATGATTCATGGTGCTTAATTATATGTGTTGATTTCATCAATCTTGATGCATATCTAGTCCCGCTAATTACATAACCGTATTAATTGTCAATCGATCTCGAATGCATGATACGGATAAACCTTGAGTCGTAGCCGAGATAGAACATCTCAGAGGAAGCTTATTCTTTGTGATCTGTTTGGAGTTGCTTGTTTTCACCTAGAGACGAAAAGTAATAGGGAAAACTAGTAATCTATGTACCGCAATTGTCGTGAATCAAGTTGTTGGTTATATTTGTGATCTTCCATCTTGTCTCGATTAAAATTCGCTAATAGGAAACAGGATAAACATACGCTGTGGATAGGATTAATGTATCCCTAGGGTTAGTCTTTCTTATCTCGCTTTATCATCCGTGTTTTTATTGCTTTATTTTATATTTCTCGCATGGTTACCTTTGCTTGATTAAATTTCAAGCCCTTAAACCTCTCACCCAATTTCGTGTTTGAATAATGATGAATTATCGCTGAGCTAGCTTCTATGTTTTCGTGATACAATCCCTCGTGGATACGATACTCGACTTACCTATATACTTACACTTTTTAGAGTTATAAAGTGAGCGATCATCGCTTTCTTGTTCAAAGACATGTGCCGAATCGTCCCATATCCTTATGTAGTTTAAACCAGGCTTGCGCCCAAACCACAACTTGAAAGCGGGTCTTTCGATCGACTGGATAGTACTAGATTGAGCAAGTATGTCACTGCTTCTAAGGCATACCCCGTAACGAATAGGCAATGTTGCATAACTCATCATTGATCTAACCATTTCTAAGAGAGTCCTATTTTTTTGCTCCGACACACCATTTTGTCAGGTGTGCCCGTGTAGTGAGTCGGGAGGTAATCCCACACCGCACCAAATAGTCCATGAACTCGTTATCGAGGTATTCGCCACCGCGATCGCATCATAGTGATTTGATACTTTTACCTAGCTTGCCTCCACTCCGCCTTAAATTTTTGAATTTCTCAAAGCATTCGTGACTTGCGCGAAGGTGTATATGTATCCGTATCTCGAGTAATCGCCAATAAAAGTGACAAAATACTCAGATCTTCCACGAGCTTGGGACATTGGTCCACACAGTCGAATGGACTAGTTCCAACACTTCTTTGGCTCTATAACCCTTCGCTTTGAAGGGTCCGGTCGACATCTTCCTTTCTATATAGGATTCGCAGACTGGGAACGAAGTAACTGTAATATCACCCAACGCTCCATTCTTAGCTAGTCTTTGGATCCTATTTTGATTGATGTGACCTAATCTAAGATGCCAGAGAAATATGGTGTCATCTAGCTAAGAAGGCTTCCTCTTCTTAAGGTTTGATGTAGATGCAAGATAATTAAAAGTATTATGCTAAGCGTAAATAGTATAAAGCTTAATTATATAAAGAGCCACCACGATAACTTCGGCCATTTCTTATGATAGAAACACCACTATCAAAAATAATGTAATATCCATGTATAAATAGTTTCAAACCGAATAAGGTTCCGCTAAAACTCCGCATATATAAAACGCCTTTAATACTAAACTGTTCTATCAAAGCATAAAGAAACATCTTCAAATGCAACAATTTCAACTTTGGCCACGCTGCCTATGGAGATTGTTATCTCGCCATCAAACAAAGAGCCTTGTCCGAGGAACCCCGCAAGGTGTAACAAACATGATCACAGCACCAGTATCTACTACCCATGAATGCGTAGAATAAGTCGCTAAACATGTTTCACATTAAAGCAATGGCGCACTTTAGCCTCGAGTACGGGACACTACGCCTTCTAATGCCTGGGCCTCACCGCACTTCAAGCATTTGCCCTTCCTTCGCTTTCTCAAACCACCGGTAGAGCCCTTTGTATTGCTCCCACTTTTCTTTAGCCTTAGCATCTCCTCAATTCCACTTTTCTTTTCATCTTCGATAAAGCAGTTGGTTTTCGAGGTGCTGCATTAAAGATCGTGCACCTTCCACATTTTGCATTCCTCTTACTAAATCCTCTTACAATAAATCTAGAGTATAACTCTTATCATAAAGGACTACTCCATAACGGAATTCATCAAAAGACATGGCAAAGTGTTGAGAATCATATCGATTCTCGACTACATCATCAATATATCCTCCAACCATTTCGAGCCTCCAAGAGATTGATCATTTGCTTTACATGGTCATGCACCGAATCGCCTTCCTTCATCAACTTGACATAATTAATTTTGTCAAATTATGACTAGCGATTCTGTCTCGACTTCATACGATTTCATGAGATTTAGCCATAGTGGCTGATCTCCCATCTCGATGTCGAGTTGCAAAGACTCGCACATGGTGACCAAAAGAAGGCACTTTGCCATTCTATTTGATTTGTCCCATTGCTCCTCAAGGCGCCCTCATCAAGAAATGAATCGCCTAGGGTTTGGGATCTGTGTAGTGAGTACAAATAAATTTTCTTCGACAAGAAGAACAAACTCAATGTTTCATTTCCACCGATAAATTTGGACCGGATAGAGGATTTTGTGTGAGCATATTGATAATCTGTAAGAGACATATCCGAAAAGCAATGTAAACACATAAGCATACGACACATAATTGTAATAATAATATTGTAACCTTTGATAAAACAATATTAATCAAACCTCAAATCGCCTGTGGAATCCCACATGCAAGCCACGCTGTGGATGTTTACACACGAACCCCCGACTGCACTAAAATATACCTTTTAGTCGCTTAATTTCTATCCATGTCAACTTATCCTTATGACAAATGAAATTAATGATCGACCTTACTAGACCACATCACTATCGCAAGAAGGGACTTCATGAAGTTGTACTTGAGGTGATGTCTAAGCATGACCACAATTTCGACAGCAGAAAATAAATTTTAGAATCGCATACCACTCAGACCATACCGCCCAATCCAAATCCTTTTGTCATCTCATTTTAAATCTATCTCTAGAGAACTTATGAAAATCACATATGCAAGCCACGCACGTGATCGCCACACATGAAACTCCCACTTGTCAATAGATTAAAATGTTTTATTTAGAAGTCTCATCTAACAAACTTATGACAAAAAGTGCAAGCAAGCCAATGCCTGTGGACGCTACTCAAGAAGTGGAGGTCTCGACATCTTAATTTTAAAAATTAATATATCGCTCTTGCTTAGTCTTTGTTTCAAAAGGTTTGTCCATGCGCATCACGAATCCCAACATGCTTTCTATAGAACTCAACATGTAAAACATGCTCGCAGTAATTCTAAAATATGCTTCAAAACGCGATAAACCTAGCATGCTTACTATGCGATCCAATCACGAAACATACAACATGTTTATCTACGTAATTAAACATACATAGATTCTCTCAATATTATTTAAACATCCACGACATGCTCGAACAATTAAAAATAAAATAAATTGCCTATCGCGCCCACTTGTGGAACCTATATTTCCCTCGCCTAATTTATTACATAAATTTGCAAAGCACGATCTTCAAAATCTCGAACGGCCTCGCGCACGGCACGGACCGGATTCACAAAACCGATTTAAATAAAAATTGAAAACGGGCCGAACAAGAGATCGGCTAGATCAGTCGAAAAATCGGTACGGGTCAAAAATTGGTTTGGTCGAATCGGGCCGGTCGGCCCAATGTGGACTGGGTCGTACGCGCTAGGGCACAGCCCATGCGCACGCCTAGCCGCACACTGCCGCCATCCAGCTTCTACCATCGCCTCGCCACGTTGTCGCCCTTCCAATCGAGTCCCGGGCTCCAGCATCGCCGAAGCTTATCGAGAAAATCGCACGCGACCGCACGCTTTACGCGGATGTGTACCCGTGGCGCTGATGTCGCGCGACTATCGCCCGAGCCTTACTGTCGAGAGGCATCCGGGCGCTATCAAACGTTGCCGTATGCGACCCACCGAGGCTATCGAGAAGCGTCCGGGTGGTGCCGAACGCCGCGCGACCCGGCGAGGTCTGCCGAGAAAACTCGCGCGCCGCAGCGCCGAGCCATGCCGAGGAATCCACACGAGATTCACGTGTCCCGCACGTCCAGCAGCCAACGCCCGCCGAGGACTCCCCCGCGCGCGCGCTCAACGTCGAGGGTGCCGAGGCATCTGCTCGGTAAACCATGCACCCCGCACACCAGACTACCCTATTCGCCCGCGTGATACCAAGATGCATGTTGCGAGCATCGAGCATGCCTGCCGCGTTGCCACCGCATGCCCTCGCCGAGCCCACCGAGCGCCGCCGACACCCGCCGAGACCGCCGCCGATGTCACCCGACGCCGGTTATCCGTCGAGACCCGAAGCGAGCATCGACGGTTCGCACGCTAGGTCGCGCTCGCCGCCTCTCACCGCATACTGGTTTTCGCGTGTCTTCCATCGCCTCGCTCTTTGTATTCTTCATCTTCGCTTTCTTTACGCATTAGATTTACAAGAAAAAATTTCTAATCTAACCACGGATTTTCTCGTGAAAATCGAATACCATAAAAAATTAAAACGAGCCACGATGAATGATGATCCACAATTAATTACTTATGCACGTAATAATCAAACGTGAATTAATCCAACAGAGCCAAGATTCTCGATCCCGTGCTCGATACCAATTGTAGGAAATCGATTTTAACCTCTCCCGAGGATCTATCTCGATGTTTAATTCACCATACATCGATTATATTCATAGCATGCACCTATATAATTAATTGCAACACGCTGGTGTTTTCTCGTGTTTACCCGCACATTTGTCGCGAGAATTGATCAAGACTCGTGCTTTGATCTTCCTGATCGATCCCGATTGCCTAAACTCCAATGTCGAGTGAGGACATTCTATGGAGAGTACCGCAGAATTGCTTTCTTCCTTCTTGAAAGGTTTCGAAAATTCCAACTTTGGGAAGAGTGGTTTTCAAAAATTTCACTTAGGATTAGGGTTTGATTTTCTCTCACCTTATATTTTGTAAAGCAACCTTAAATCCTATCAAGATAGGATTTCCGATATCTAATAAATATAATAATATCTCTTCGTATAGAGAGATCAAAACAGAGTCCCAAAGGACTCTACAAGGATGGATGAATTTCTAAGCTCCAGCCTGATGGGCCAAATTTGTGGATCAAATGTAAGGAATAAAGACGGGCCTCAAATAAATTAATTATCTTATGTTCAACAAGATAACATAAATTAATTCATAAACATTTAATCATGCCACTAGAGAATAAATGCTGACTTACCCCTTTATTTCCGAAGTTGAGTCGGGCTCGTACTTAGACTTAACGAATCCCCGCATTTAAGATATCGTACATCGATTAATTATTTATAGCGTTCTGACTGCTTAAAATAATTAATCTCTTTAATTCCTTAAGTAGTACCACTCAACCTTAGTATTGTATTGAGATAACTCAACTTGCAGGGTTTAGTACAATAAACCTTTTGAGCTCCTTAACGGGATGTCATCATCCTAAACGGATACGGTGACTCGATACAGGTAACTATCATGACATACAAGCACTACCACCACCCAAGATGCAGAGAATATTGGGTTATCTCATGTAACCCTCACCCATAACAAGTCAAAGTTATGGTCAAGAACTCATACTCACCTAATACCTTATCGAGGTTTAGATCAACGAAGTCACCGAGATCTGTGTTCTTCACGACCGCCGACAGAAGAACTCATCTCACCGTGATCCATCAATACGTCAGAGACGCACTAGTATAGATAAGCAACTAAGTCAAGTCACTTCATCTATACCGCAGCCTCATACCGACAACTCGTCCCAAGTTGTCTTAGTCAGGATTCTTTTATATCTCATTAAGCTTGACCAATCATACGTACTTCGCGTGATCTACTACACAATCGTATGATCTAACTTATATATGAGATAAAGGGACAAACATATGCAATCAAGTAAACAATTCAGATAGAGATTGTAATAGTGGTTACAGAAACATTGTATACAAGCTCAACCAAACCGCTTTCAAGATACAAACCAACAAATTGTAGGTTGTAAGGTTCCATACGATCACCGGTGGAGTTCTTTCACTTGTTGGCACGTTAAACAACGTTTCACGAACGAAGCTACGCCTCGCTTCATTCAATCCCACCAAAATTTCTCCTTAAGATCTTGGTACATTTTGGTGCTTCCGGTGTGCGGTATATGAAGTCTCATGGGCTTTTTCAAGATCTCGCCTAAGCCCTTCGCCTCGAATACACACTCTCTCGCCATACAACAAAATATCATCTCGCTTCTCCGAAATTTTTGTGGTTGTTGTCCTCGATCTTGCCTGCACTTCCTCCACCTTCTTGCTCTTCCTCCTGCTTCGAGATTCGGCCTTAAGTCCGTGTTGCAATCAACGTTGTAATACAACCTTCTATCGCCCGAGACGGGTCCATGACTTCGATGTTCATCTTCCGAAATTCTTTATAAGTATCTCTTCACGACCGAGGAGACATCCTGACTATGGTGAGATTTATGACTCAAAGCATCGGCTACAACATTAGCCTTGCTTGGGTGATAATTGATACCACGACGTAATCTTTCACCGCTCTAACCATCTACGCTGTCGCATGCTAAGATCTTTCGCTTCAAAGAAATACTTTAGATTTTATGGTCAAGATAGATCTCACATCTAACTCCATAGAGATGGTGTTCCAAATCTTTAAGGCATGTACGATCACGCTAATTCCGTGTCATGCCTAGGATAGTTTAACTTATGTAGGCGAATCGCCTTGAAGCATAAGCACAACTTTGCCTTCTTGCATCGTAACACATCCTAGTCCATTCTTCAAGCGCCCGTAGATTGTGTATTCTTTATCCGCTCGGCATCATGAGTACATGTGTCCGTCACAAGAACTCCTTCAATATCCGAAACTAGCCTCACACTCATGCAAGTGTACTTGATTCCTTTCTTAACAATTGGGTCATGGTCGGCTATCGTTGAAAATCCTTCAATAAATCTTCGATAATAGCGAAGAAGTCCAAAGAAACTCCGAATTTCATTCGGTTCTTTGGTGATTCTCATTCTCGAACTCAGATATATCTTAGAGGGGTCAACTTTGATTCCTTCGACGACACGATGTGACCTAAGAATGTCACCCCGCCTAACCGTAATTCATACTTGCTAAACTGGCAAAGAGTTGTTCTCGCTTTAATGTTTAAAGATAGTTCTCAAGTGCTATTCCTATTATTAGTTATTCTCGAGTATATTAGATATCGCCTATGAATACTAAGAAAAATTTGTCTAAGTATGGGTGAAATACCCTATTCATGATATCCATAAATACCGCTAGCATTTGTAAGTCCAAAGGGCATAACGATGAATTCAAATGACCATACCTTGTAACGGAATGCCATTTTAGGTACATCCTCCGGTCTAATCCTCGCCATGGTATCCAGACTTTAAAGATATCTTCAAAAGACTCATGCTCCCTTGTCGATCAAACAGATCGTCAATTCGGGGCAAAGGATACTTATTCTTAAGAGTATCTCGACTCGATAGTCTATGCACATTCTCAACGTGCCTTCCTTCTTCTTCACTTAAAAGGACAGTGCTCCCCATGGAGACATACTAGTCTAATGAAACCTAACTCCCGGTAGTTCGCCTAGAAATACATCGATACCCTTCACGATCGGAACGCCTTCTATCCTTCTCTCATTCCGGTCTTCCTCCTGGATATAGACAAGGTAGGCATGGTTCTCGGTCTTGTTCAAGAACGTCCTTTCTTGTAGCCCGAATATGATTGGCACACTCATCCCCATGCTGATCCCGTGAAAGTCTGTATTTTTCTCTCCGGATGTTGGAAAGAAATTTTCCTTTCATTACACGTGTGATGGTCGATTATGTTCGGTTAACCAATCCATTCCTAGGATTATGTCCACATCCGTCATAGGTACGACGTGAAGGTTATCCGTCATGACCTTAAGTGAGCCTAGTCCAAGTTCTAGGTTCGCGCATATGGGTTACCGCTCTATGCCTCCTATTGGTGAAGAAATTCTCATGATTTGTTCAACAATTAAGATCTATTCCTAAGTTCTCTATGCATACTTCAGCAATAAAAGAATACGAGGCGCCAGTATCAAAAAGTAGGATAACATGTAATTGGAGGAGTGTTCCCATACCTGCCATGTTTCCTTGGTTCCTTGGTGGTTAATGTTGAAATTCTCTTTCCTGATTGAGGGCGTAGGCCCTGGCTTGCGGTGGCGGTTGTTGTTGTTGCTGTTGTTGATGTGGTTGTTGAGGCGGCTGTCGGTATCATTGTTGATGTTGTCGCCATTGTTGTTTTCATTGTCGCCGTGGTTAATAGGGTCGTTGGATCGGCTGGAAGTACTAAACCGGGGGCTGTTGCTGAAACAGTTGAGCTTGGATAGCGTGGACCGGTTGGACTCGGTTAGGTACATTGGGGTGGCCATTTCCTCATTGTCGCACTCGACATTCCTCGAGTAGGACCCTTCCGCCACACTCAAGCATCCATCATTCATGAATGTGCATGCCCCTCAGGACTCCTACGATACCTTAGGCACCTGGGAGTCTCATGAACTGCTTCCGCCAAGCAAGGGTACCATGGGGCGCCCATTACCTTGTCCATACTCGATGGTACGTTACTCCTCGCCATGGCCTCATGTCGGCCCAGCAAGATTTGATCCTCGACCTGGTGGGTTCCTTCCCACTTTCTCTTCCCACGATCCCCGGTGATTCGGGCGGATGCACAACGATAATCCTATCCCCTGCAAAATAGCCTCTATGTCCAATGCCCCATCGAGGGCTTCATCAGAAATCGATTTCGTGGCCACTAATCTAAACCCTCGATTTCACGACGAGTCCCGTCCAAACTTTTCTATTCTCTTCTCATCGGTGTCGACTAGCCGAGGCGATACCGCGACATCTCGAGAATGCACGGTCGTAGTCTCGCGACCGTTGTCTTTCCTCATGAGATTGTAGAACTCATGTTCTTTCTTTTCCTATAGCTCTTAGAATGTACTTCAGACACTTCCTCCTCGAACTCCTCCTCGTATATTCTTCCGCTCTTCTTCAGATAGGTCTTCCTCTTGCCTCCCACAAGAAGTCACGACACCGTCATTTGAAGGCCACGCATGACAAGCGCTCTTATGAGGCAAGAAGAAATCAAGATTCGCCCAAGACGCTAATCCAGAAGTTCAACATCCACGGATTCCCAATTCGCTGAAAGTTAGCGGATTCTGTCTGAGGAATAGTTCCTCAATCCTTCTTACCGGTGGTGGTGGTAGAGTGTCCCCTCTTTCGGGTGTTACCTCACGGTTTCATCTTCTCGGCGGCATTCTATCTTTCATAAATATACGTAATCAAATATGTTCTTATACAATCAGTCAGGATCATAAATATCTTAGCATTGTATGTATGTATAATCATAAGCATAAATCTAGCATGTCGTCGAACACCACATATCGCAACCTCAAAAACCAAAGCTCTTGGGGAGCTATCATCATATCAAATCAAATGTCTCTACGAGGACTTTCATCATCACTTTTAAGATCCACAAAAGGTCAGGTAAAGAGTATGATGCTCTGATAATTTATATCAGCATCACTCAGTGTACATAGTCACGGTGCGTACAAAAATCTAAATGCTACCGTGGTTGTTTGGTTTGAATTTGTGTTGAATCTTGGTGTTTTTTCGCATGTTGTCTTCATTAGTTTATCCCTTTATGCCGTTAGTTCGATTATTGTTTATCGCTTCGACTTACTTGGTTCGTTTCAATGTTTTGCAGAAAATCGACATTAAATAGGATGAATTGAATCTACCAAGAATAATGTATAATTGAAGAGCTTTTGACAGAGTTCATAGGCGAAAGCGATAGCAAATCGTAGTTCAAACGAGGAAGAACGGAGCGAACGACAAAGTTGCAAGACGACTTCCCGTCGCATGCACCGACGCCCACCGCCATCACTGCTACCAAGACTTCTCCGCACGCCCGGCATCCTAGCTGCTCACTCGAGCCCAGAATTTACTCGCGGCCACCGCACGCCTTGCACGCCCAGCCGCCGCCACCATCCGCGCCCGCCCGCCGCCTCCAGCCCACGCCCGCCTGCTCACGCCGCACGCTGAACGCTGGTTCACTCCGAGCGCTGTTCCCACTTCCTCGCGCGCTGGATTGAACGCCGGCTCATCGCGCCACCCGCCGCCGCCCGCGCCGCCCGCACACCCTCGTGCACGCCGCCTTCACGCTGCTCTTTTCCAAATGGCCATTGCCTTCCTATATATAAAGCTATTTTAGGTTATTTTCCGAGCCTGACATTACGTATTTTCTCGATTTCGCTCGCCATCGCTACTGGAGTCGTTTCTTCAATTTGTTACAATTCGTATATCGATTCACATTGGTACTCTATTTCTTTATGAATTATAGCAACATCCGCTATTCGATTTACGGATTCTAGCAATATCGTTGTTGATTTACTGATTCTAGCAATATCGCGTGTTATTTTCGGATTGATCGAAAGTAATTTCTGCTATTTGTTCTATTGTTCTCGATCGCTTCGCTTACGTATCGATTTATCTTGCTTCGCTTAATTCCTCGCTCTTATGGGTTCTCGATTAGTTCTTGCTTCCCGCTTTAATTATTTGAATTTTATGCAAGTGGAGTTGAACTCGATTTCATGATTAATCGCTCTTCGCTGAATCTCATCGCTTTCGCTTGGAGAATTTATTTAATTGCTTTGATTTGTTTCCGATTCTGTTTAGTAGTTTATCATCTAGTGGTTTGACAACCTCTAGTTTAGATCTATCGCTTTCGTAGTTTAGCTCGGATCGACAACCCCGGCTTAGTTTGTCGCTTAATTTCGTGTTTGATTCCTCGTATGTTTCAAAACCCATATGGTATTAGAGTGTTTAGGATTTAATCGTCAGGAGCAACATGAACATTAGGCCCCGTTAAGTTTTCCTTGAGAGACGACTAGGTTAGCTTTCCCTACTATAACACCTCGCATTTATCATAGTCAATTAAGAGTATACTTTGATCGAACAAATTTCGCGCCGCTGTCGGGAAAACTTTAGCGTATTGTTTGTGTTGATTTGTTTTTCGTGTTTCTTTTGTTTTTATTTTGTTATTCTCCAGCTATGCAGATCTTTTCTTGTTTGAGTGTTTTGTATGTTAGGTCGTCATAGCCTAAATAGACCGCTTGCTACCCCTGCTGACCACACTCAAGAACTAAAAGGTCGCTTTTTTCTAACTAGAGGAGTTTGGTACCACTTCGAGAGTGGTGAATGTATGAGCAGCTTATCACGATCAACCAATTGTTGAAGATACTCCCGCCGAGAGAGATGGGTGAGAATGCACGTGCTCAAGGTGATTTTTATAAAGTCGTGATTGGGGCCGCCACGCCCCAATTGTTCTCGACCGACACCCGAGATTACGAGTTGAAACCGAACCATTTTTCACTCATGCCTACTTTCCATGGGCTTGCTAGTGAGGATGCTTTGGGCTTTATAAGAGAGTTTTGTTCGGTTTTGCGCTCCTTTCCGGAGGACTAAATGAAGATCACTTGAAGATGCGTGTTTCCAGACACCCCGAAAGATAGAGCAAAGTCTTGTTCGCCTCCCCGCCAACTCTCTCGCAGAATCGAACGCCGTGGTAGACAAGTTCATGACGGCACTACCTAAACAAGAAAAGTCAAGAGTCGAGGTCTCAAATCACGACTTTCAATCGACGCCGACGAGCCATTCCATGAAGCTTGGGAACGGTTCAGGATTTATTGCGTAAATGCCCTCACCATGCCTTGCCGTAAGAGATTCTTTATCAATTCTTCTATGATGGATCGACACGTAGTTTTCAAGACATGGTGGACAATGCATGTGGAGACATCGGGTCTAGAACGGCATCGATATCGCTGAAATTTTTGAAGCCATGGTCGCTACTTCACAAAGAAGTCCAATGAGGTGGAAGAACCAAAGCACATGTCGTCACCCCTTCCTTCGACATGAATAAGCAAGTGGTCGAGCTTATGAGGAGGTGCAAGAACCAAGTTAAAGAAGCTGCACCCACCACCTCTACACAAGGAATTAAGGAACCCCGTGGAATCTGCAATGAACTTGGGCACAATGTTGATACTTGCCCTAGGATGGGAGATCATAACTCCGGGGAAGTCAAGCATATGCTATGCAAGGATTTCAACCTAAATGTTAGCTTGAGCCTAATCAAGAACAATTCAACGGGATGGAGGAACCAACATCAAGGGCGTAATTCAACCGTAATACGCCATATCAAAACCTCCACAAAGAAGTAGCTTCAAAGAAGAAAGACATTATTCCCAAGAAGTAGCTTCTCCCAAAGCAGTTAGCCTCAAGAAGAAGAATATCACGGCACCCCGCCGCCACCTCGTGAGGACGGCTTTGAGGATATGATCACCAAAGGATGGATGCTCGCCCAAAGATTGATGCTCAAGACTCCACAAACAAGCCTTTAGAGACGAAATGGGACAGCTTTGCTAGCACGAATGAGCTCTTGCAAGAAGGGAGTCATGGAAGACCCGAGCCACCTCATCAGCTCATGCGATCACCGTTTCAAGGAGGATCAATTTTTCAAATAAAGTGGAGAGTCATCACAAGCATCCGCAATCACCGGAGGTTCGAAATAAGAAAGAGACTGGTTCGATCGCATAAGTCAAGAAACCCTTATACCCATCCGATATCCTTCCTACACGGGTCAAGAACGGAAGGTGATCGGAATTCAATGAGATCTATGAGCTCCTCGTCCAAGTGAATGTAAATTTGCCTCTTCCGACATCATCAAAATGTGCCGCCTACGCCAAGTTCTTCAAAGAGCTAGCTCAAGAAGAGAAGATTTGGAGAAATGAGAAGCTGATGATCTCCGGCGCCTAATTCCATCCTACAAGACTAATCGCCTCCCAAACTCCGGATCCGTAGTTTTGTTATTAAGATTGCTTGGGTAACGGGAAAGAAATTTCTGGCATGCTAGATTTGGGGGCGGGGATTAATCTTATGCCCTATTCTATGTTCAAGCGATTAGGATTAGGTGAACTTAAACCCACTAGAATGTGTCTACAATTAGCCGATAGGTCCGTGAGATACCCTAAGGGTATTATCGAGGATGTATTAGTTAAGATGGGCGGGTTGATTGTTCCCACCGATTTTGTCGTGTTGATATGGGGATGTTAGTGAAGATGGGTAGAACACTCACTTTTGTTGGGAGGCCATTCATGGCCACAACCAACACGCTTATTGATGTTAAGAACGGCACATTGAAAATGACCGACTTGGTGAATCCGTGTCCTTCTCTACACATGATAGTGTGATATCTCCTCGTTAAATGCATTGATTATCATGTTTCCATAGATGTCATGATCCCTTGGTCGAGAATGTTTTATCTCGTGGTATGAATGCAAATTTCTATAAGGGAAAGTGAAATGATGTCGGATAGATAGTAGTTAACAAGGACTTAAAGTCGGAATGAAGGTCTTACTTCTTCGCCTCGCTTGAAGCCTATCCTCGAGAAGCTCAAGTCCGGGGGAGTGGTCCTTACATCTCGAATGTGTTTTTCACGGGCAAGATATCGCGACCCCAACTCCAACAAATCATTCACTGTGAACGGCCAACGAGTCAAACCGCATTTTGAACGTGAGGAGTCGAAAGAAGTGGAGAGCATTTTGCCGTCGGTCCCCAAGATTTTTGATCGGATTGTGTCGGCTCACGACGTTAACCGAGTACCACGGGAGTTTACCCACGGATTTTCGGCGTTTTTCTTTTCTTTCTTTTCCTTCGATTTGTCCGGTTTGGTTATCCTAATTTTTCTCTCGTCTGCTAATGCAGCTTTTTAAAGTGGAAACCGCGCTTAAAAGAGTACAAAGCTAATCACACTGGCGCCAATCAACCAATGCTCGTAGGAGTACGTGGCCATTCTCACCGGTGCTCAATCCGAACCAACGCTCGTATGAATACAAGAGTTTTTCTCATCCGCGCTCAAGGAGAATCATGCTCAAGATTGAGTCAAGAGTTTTTCTCACCGGAGTTCGCAGAACCGCGCTCATAAATGGGCGTACGATTTTGTACCGGCGCAAACCAAACCGCGCCAACCACCGGAAGAGGCCTCAAACCGCGTGCAAAGAGAACCATGCTCAACATTCATATATATAAAAAAAAAAGGGAAAAGATGTGAACCGCGCAAAGGAACCGGTCATAAATGAGGGTTGTTGCCCTATTTTCGCTCCATTCCAGATTGCTCTCGCCGCTCCGCCGCGCATTTCAGCCAGCTACACCAACGCCCCACACCGGCGTTTCTTCACACCTCAGCCAGCCGGGCGCTGCTCACCGAGCGCCTGCTTCTCCTCCACCCGCCTCCACAAGGCTGCCTCGCGACCCCCGCACACCGCCTCCTGCCTCCTCGCCGGTGTTCTCACGAACGCCTGCTCTTCCGCGCCCGCCCACACAAGCTGCCATCTCCGCACGCCACCCCGAGCTGCTCACCAGCTTCCTCACCGGCCAGATCCATCGCCCGCCCAGCCATTTCCTTGAGCAATCGGCGCCGCCTGTAGCCGGCGCTCACCGCCCGCCCGCTTTTGCCTAACAACAAGGCTTCTTCGCGACTCCGCCGCTGTCTTTTCACAGACCCACGCTGTTCAACTCGAGCGGCTGCTCACTTGCCGAGCGCCTCTCTCTCGCCCACACACAAGACTCATTTCACCTCCCGCACTTTTCAGCCCGATCTTCCCACCCACTTCCGCCGCCTCACACATGGTTCGCATAAAAATCCTCTCACCTCTTCTACGAAACGAGCAAGAACCGATTTAAGGTGCTTCAGATCGTGTGAACAACCCAAGATCTACTACTAACCACAATGCCCCATTCACGATTTTTACGCCCAAGAAGGTATCTTTACTCGTTATTCGCTCGAAGATATCACCACCCACGCTCATTTGATTGGAATATTTTAGCTTCATCAGCGTTGATGGATCCGTGAAACGATATTCAAATTATGGGTCCGCTTGGTTTGGCAACTAGGAACCGTAAGATGGTTTTAAGAATATTGTTAGGAGTTTTGTACGATACTAGAGCCCAAAGATGATTTTAAGTCCGTGATTCTGTCGGTTGGGAGACGAGATACGCTATTACACCTAAGGTTACGCGAGGTTTTGGGTTTTCATAGTAGTGGTTTTTCCGATGTACCAAGGATTTCCTATGGTCGAGACATGGAAAATTTTGACCGGTTTTGATAATTGTCATCGCCAGCACCCCGGTGCCTTTATTCAGACCCCGCTTGGTTATCGCCATAAGTTCCTAGCATACAACCTACAGTGAAAGAGCAAGCCAACAAAGTGAGTGCTATAGAGCTTTTCCTCTCATGGCGTGTCACAATAACAAGAAGGTTTGTGCAAAGACCTTCTTATGGCGCCGATTTGAGTATATGAGGCGGCACCGTAAGGCCAAACTCTCTCGAGCCAATACCCTTCATTCTAGCCAAGTATTTTGTGGGAATCACTAGTGAAGATGGTCCTATTATGGCTCAGCGTGATCGAGAATATTCCAATCACTTTCGCGATTTCCGCTGATTGCTTCGACCCGCAACTTTGCTTCCTTATGAAGCACGGCGCATCGTCCAAGAGTATATCACGCTCTGCTGTAACCGACCATCCGGTTCAATGTCGGGACAACTACCCAATGGATGAAGATTCCCCATGATCGTGCCACCAAGAAGACAAGCGGCACCCAATGTCTCACCCTCCTTGCTTACCCCTACTCCCATCGGCCCCACTACGACGCTTTCAAAGGGTCTTAGAGCTCATTTTGATTCCGCCTGGGCCCAGCAGCCACTTCACGCTAGCTTGGGGACTTTAGCCCTCCCGAATCGTAACTTTGTGAGGTATCGACAGCAGATGGGTCAAGAATTCACGTAGTTCACCAATCTTCACCTGTGGTTTCGTAGAGTTCTGCATCGAGGTATATCGTTGTTTTGACGCCCAAAATCTCCAGCTCAATGCCTTCACCAATCTTCACAAAGCAGCGCTTGGGGATTTCCACAAGATGTTTACCGCTAGACACCCATGAGCAGATTGGTCGACCTTCAAGCCTCCAGTGGGACGCCTGGTCCCTATCCCACACCGCCTCCACCACCACCACTATCACGACCAACAAAGGCTTCACCGCTGAGAGTATGTATATTTCCTTATTTCTTTTACTCGCCCTTATTTCGTGGTTCGTTGTTTTCCTTTGTGGTTTGTTTGTTTTTCCTGTCTTTTCCGGTGCTTGCCGCAGGACTATCCTCGAACTCGATGTCCACCCGACCTCCTTTCTCTCACCGCTATCGTGAAGTCTCGCTCTCTTTCGCTTTATTTTGTTGTTCATGTTTAGAGCCCGGGGATGGTTCATCTATGTATGGGGAGTTGTTGATGATATGTTGTATATGTTGTGCTCGGGTATGTGCATGATCGACACCATGGATCTATGCTTATTTTGTCATCTTGTACTCAAGTTTTGTCTATGCGAATAAGTTAGATTGTAATTTATGCACCGAACTCGTGGTATTGGTCAAACCTTGATGTGTTCTCTTTATCGTGATGTTACGTTATTGAAGTGCAATGAATGAACGAGGTTGTGTGAATAAATCTTAAATCGGGGTTATTGATGTGATTTGTCCGCTAATGTTAGTGAGTGTTAACAGCTTGGTTACCTATATACTTGTTGCTTTAAAAAAAAAAAAAAAAAAAAAAATAATAATAATAATAATATTGTTTTATGTGAGATTGTCAAACGGAGGATGGATTCGCCCTCCTTCTCGTAAATTGAGAAATGGGCATGGAAACCACGATAGAGACTCGAGTTCATCGAGAATTCACCTTTCACCATTGTTCCAAAATCATAAGACTTTCTATGTTTATTGTTGAGATTATATAAATGGAGGATGAAATTTCGCCTCTTCTTGTAAATTGAGAAATGGGCATGGAAACCACTTATATGAGACTCGAGTTCATCGAGACTTCACCTTCTAACATTGTTCCAAAATCATAATATTTTCTTTGTGTTCTCAAAAGAAACTTGTTGCTAAAGGTAACCATTTTAGATAATTCACCCCTAACGGAGAGTCGGGTCCGAGCAAAATGATCCTCTTGTTTATTCGACTTTCTCACAATCTTAGATTTGTTTCGCATCGACTTTGATTATGTATTCATCATATTTGGGGAATTTCAAAAGAGGTTTGATTGATTGGATTAAGAGTTTAAGTTGTATGAGTTATTTTTCTACTCTTATTAGTATAGACTTTGCTTGAGGACAAGCAAATGAATAAGTGTGGGAGTTGTTTGGTTTGAATTTGTGCTGAATCTTGGTGTTGTTTTGCATGTTTTCTTCATTAGTTTATCCCTTTATGCCGTTAGTTCAATTATTGTTTATCGCTTCGGACTTACTTGGTTCGTTTCAATGTTTTGCAGAAAATCGGCATTAAATAGGATGAATTGAATCTACCAAGAATAATGTATAATTGAAGAGCTTTTTGACAGAGTTCATAGTGAAAGCGATCGCAAATCGTAGTTCAAACGAGGAAGAACGGAGCGAACGACAAAGTTGCGCACGACTTCCCGCCACACGCACCGACGCCTGCCGCCATCACTGCTGCCAAGACTCTCCGCACGCCCGCATCCCAGCCAGCTAGGCTGCACTTACCTCGACGCCAGAGTGAGCGCCACCGCACGCCTTGCACGCCCAGCCGCCACCACCATCCGCGCCGCCGCCAAGCGCCGCCACCGCCTACCGCGCCACGCCACGCTGAACGCCGCCACTCCGAGCGTTTTCACTTTCGCGCGCCGGATTGAACGCTGCTCATCGCGCTTCACCCGCTTTCTCCCGCGCGCCCGCCCGCACACCTCACAAGACGCCGCCTCTACGCTGCTTTTTCCAAATGGGCCGCTGCTTTCCTATATATAGGCTATTTTAGGTTATTTTCCGAGCTCTGACATTACGTATTTTTCTCGATTTCGCTTGCCATCGCTACCGAGTCGTTCTTCAATTTGTTACAATTCGTATATCGATTCACATTGGTACTCTATTTCTTTATGAATTATAGCAACGCCGCTATTTGATTTACTTGATTCTAGCAATATCGTTGTTGATTTACTTGATTCTAGCAATATCGCAGTGTTATTTTCTGATCGATTGAAAGTAATTTCTGTTATTTGTTCTATTGTTCTCGATCGCTTCGCTACGTATCGATTTATCTTGCTTCGCTTAATTCCTGCTCTTGTTGGGTTCTTGATTAGTTCTCGCTTTCCCGCTTTAATTATTTGAATTTTATGCAAGTGGAGTTGAACTCGATTTCATGATTAATCGCTCTTCGTCAATCTCATCGCTTGCTTGGAGAATTTATTTAATTGCTTTTGATTTGTTTCCGATTCCGTGTTTAGTAGTTTATCATCTAGGTTTGACAACCCTAGTTTAGATCTATTGCTTTCGTAGTTTAGCTCGGGATTGACAACCCCGGCTTAGTTTGCCGCTTAATTCTCGTGTTCGATTCCTCGATGTTTCAAAACCCATATCGTATTAGAGTGTTTAGATTTAATCGCTCGTGAGCAACATGAACATTAGGCCTCGTAAGTTTTCCTTGAGAGATGACTAGGTTAGCTTTCCTACTATAACACCTCGCACGATTGCGAGTCAATTAAGAGTATACTTTGATCGAACAAAGGTCATCGTATAAGGGTCCATGTCGGAATGATTCATCGCTTCCGATGCATCAAAAGATATACGGTATATAAACAAACACTATCTTATCCTAATAACTAGATCCATCTCAGAGATGTGGCTCAGCAGGTCGGAGTCGGCACCGGGAGTATGGGTACTATCTACTCTCTCTATCTCATAGTCAGCAGGCAGGTCATCCTCAGATGCCTCCTCTGGGTCTTCAACCTCAGCATTGAGTACGGGAGCCATGGGTTCTCGGACTCTAATGACCCTGGCTTCTTCCATAGCAGCCAAGTCTCGACGGATCTCGACCATGACGGCACGCCTCCTCTCACTGCACCGCAGCTAGCCACGAGATCATCAACTCACAAGATCGGGAAAAGGTCCATGGAGGTGGTGTGGTCGGACCTGGGAAGAGCCGATAGGTAGAGGAGGGTGCTGGCATGGAATGATCGGTGGTGAAGCCACTTATGATGAGATAAACGCACATTTTACACGTTTATTGTTGATATTTAAAGATGAGTTTAGATCATTTAATGCGCTTATGTTTTGATCTTAATGTTTTTATCTATTTCGAAGATATCGCTTCGGGTGTTATTTTAGTGTTGTGTAGGTCTATATGTTGAAAATCGGCAAGGAACGGCACAAGCCAAAATGCACAACCGCCCAACTTCTAGCGACCATCCTAGCGGTCGCTAGGCTGGTCGCTGGTAAGCCGAGCGCTAAGACCGTGACGCGACTGCGTGACCTTGTGCACGCGAGCAAGCTCCAGCCGAGAAGTCATCAGACGATTTCACTGCCATGGCTAGCGATCGCCAGCCAGTGCCACGAGCCAACAATGCGAGCGCAAGAGGCGATCCGCGAGTGAAAGGAGCACATGAGACATACCTAGCGACGACCCAGCGATCATGAGGAGCGGTCGCGAGACGCAGCGCGTATGAAAATTAGGTTCGGGCGTGCCTATATATACGGCAACACCCTCGCGCCCCCAACTTCGCACACACGCTCCTGCACCTCTTTTTCTAAGTTTTTCATCGCTTTTAAAATTTTTAGCTTTGGCTTCCATCTATTTTCATTCTAGAGTTTAGTTGAGCATTGTTCTTCATTAGTTTTACAATCCTAACGCTGTCCTGACAATCTTTGCAAATTTCGTCACCGAGGTCGATTCAAGCCAACGATTGTTCATCGACGCTTAATACGGGTTCCATTTATATAATTTCTATTTTTATCGTTAAATCGTATTTTATTCCGCTTATTATGTCCGCTAGATTTGTGTTCTAACTTGTGGTTTGCATGATCCGATCCTATATGTTGTGATTCCGTTATCGCTATTTACCTTCCGTGCATCGATTCATGATTCTTGGTGCTTATTTATATGTGTTAATTTCTCGATCAATCTTGATGCATATCTAGTTGCCGCTAATTACATAACCGTGTTAATTGTCAATCGATCTCAATGCATGATACGTAATAAGTTCTCGAGTCGTAAATGAGATAGATATTCGAGAAGCATATTCTTTGTGATCCGCTTGAGTTGCTTGTTTTCACCTGAGACGAATAAAGAATAGGGGAAACTAGTAATCTACACCGCAATTGTCATAATGTGTTGTCGGTTATATATGTGATCTTCCATCTTGTCTCGATTAAAATCGCTAATAGGAACAGATAAACATACGCTGTGGATAGATCAATGCATCCTGTGGTTAGTCTCTCCTTGTCTGCTTTTACCATCCGAGTGCTTATTGCTTTATTTTATTTTCTCGCATGGTTACGCCTCGCTTGGATTAAATTCAAGCCCTAAAATCTTACCAAACCAAACTGTTGTTCGATAATGATGAATTATTGTCGAGTTAGCTTCGTTTTCGCATTACAATCCATGTGGATACGATACTCGCTTACCTTATACTTGCGCTGCTGTGTTAGAAAAGTGAGCGATCAAATTTTGCGCCGCTGTCGGGATTGTTAAGATTACATAGGAATAATTTGACGATTTGGATTTAATAATTCAAGTTATATATTATATTATTTATTTATTGTTACCGGAGTCAATTCTCTTTCTCGTGTAGTTTATATGACAAGATCTCGTGGACCTCCCAAATATTATTAGATCCCGAGATCGAAAGCTCTCAATGGAGAAGAGGACGAGAGAAGAGACGGCTACAATGGCGCCTAATCCACAAACGGGCATTCCTCCCGAGCAAGTCGCACGATGTTAGATGATTTCAGAGATGCAGCGCCAGATGGCTTAATACGGGACCTTGTCCTTCCCGCAGACGCGACCACTGAATTTTATGTACCGACCTCCCATCGAACAGAGGCGGATGGGGCCCGCACTGATGCAAACAATTTTGAGTCAAGCCGCCCCGATCAAGATGGTCCAAGGAGAAGCAGCAGTGAGGAGATCAAGACCAATACGCATCTCGAGACCTTTTCGATATTTGTGACACCATCAAACAAAATGGGTGCCACAAGACACGATCCGACGCAAGATGTTCGGTTTCTCATTGCGCAGCCATGCGAAAGATTGGTTCAAAAGTTTGGACCGAATCGGCATCGACACTTGGGAAAACTTTATGAAGTTTCTCGAATATTTTCCTCCTCATGAAAGCAAGAAGATCATCGCCGAAATATCCCATTTTGCTAAAACCACGACGAATCTCTATTCGAGGCATGGGAGAGATTCAGAGGTCTATTGAGGCTAAGTCCACAAAGATGGATTCTCCAAGGAGCAACAAATCACGCAGCTTCTACAAGAGACCGACATTTCGCATTTATGAGCATTGTGGATGATCGGCAGGGGTCGGTATCAATCGCGAGTAGACGAGGCGAGCCGCATTTAGAGGATATGGCGCCAACACCTATCAATGGCCGACTGAGAGGACGCCAAAGGTTAAGGCAATGCCGAGAGGTTGACTTTGAGATATGACTAACTAATGAAGCAAATCACCCTCTTGAAGAGTCGATCGAAACGGAGGACGCCAATTTCATCAATCAAAAGAACCGCCCTGGGACAATCCGATACCATCCGAATAATAGAAATCATCCAAATTTCTCGATGCCAACCCCAACAACTTCCAACAACCTCCACCGCTTCACGGTGCGTAATGGTATGATCCAAGAGCCAAGAAGCCAAGTTTAGAAGATATGATGCAACAGATGGCGACTCAACAGAGTGCATTTATAAGCAAGATCGATGTAAAATAACTCATCCGAGTCGATCGTGACGGCTATGGGGAAACACGAAAGATATTAGAAAATCGATTGGTCAAGTAGCCGTACAATTGAATGCACTACAAAAGACGGGCCAATTTCCGAGTAATACGGAGGTGAACCCGAAAATCAAGGCTTCGCCATCCGCATAAGGAGGGACAAGCTTACCCAAGCCATACGGAGCAAGAAAGTAACCGAGCAGAAACTCAGGATCGAGGCTCATGACCATGAGCCCGATCGCGGGGAGTCTAGAGTTTTCTCACGTGGTCGGGATCGAGCACGCGCCCGCACCCCACCACGAGCCATCGACCGCATACCTCGATATGTTCGCGAGCCACCCAAATACCGCAAGCTCGCACGCCAAGAAGGATTGCAGAGCGAGCGCATCCTCGGACCGACCAGCGGTCGCGAGGTCGACCACGAAGCACCTCCAGATTCCAATCTTCGTACGTACACTCCTCCGGTCCCATTTTCGAGTCGACTAGTCAAGTCGAAATATGACGAGGAGTTTGCTCGTTTCAAAGAGATTTTCAAAAGTTGAGATCAATTTACCTATCTTTGAAGCGCCGCAAACATGCCGGATACATGAAATTTTTAAAAGACGCTTGCAAGAAAGAAGAAATTGGGGAAATTTAAAAATTACCCTATCCAAGAATGCAAGGTCGCCTTGCGTAGGAATGTCCTCTAAAGCGTATGATCCCGCGCTTTACGTTAGAATGCTAGATCGCCGAGCATACTTTTCCAAATGTGTTGTGCGACTTGGGGCGAGCATCAACTGATGCCTTGAACGATTCAACCGGCCGCACCTAGGAAAGATGAAGCCGACGAAGATATCATCGATGATGGTCGATGTGTCACCACATATCCTAAAGGTATCATCAAGATGTGTTGGTAAGAATTGGGACTTTGTTTTTCCCGCCGATTTTGTGATTTTAGATATTCTCGAATTCAAACAACAACCGCTAATCCTCGGGCGTATCTTTTCTAGCAACCGGTCGTGCTTTGATTGATGTGCAGAAGCGTAATCTCACGCTTCGTGTTAACGACGAGGAGCTCAAGATTTCCATATACGACGCCATCAAGCAACACGACAAAGGCAAAGCCGAAGATTGCTACCGATCACGACTATCGCCGCCGCACACGCCGCGGCGCTAGAGGGTACTTGCCCAATCGACGGGCATGATGTAAGGAAGAAGTGGACTCGCATAAAAATCCGAGTGATTCGCTCAAGCTTTGTGGAAGCCATTGTTGTGCCAATTGGTGGTCCGTTGTCAATGTCAAGTACAAGGGCAAATTGAAGTTTGAAAGACCACGCTGCCAAATCGCCTGATTGATAAGAGGTAACGCCGAGCTAGCGACGATAACCAAAGACTGGTTGGGAGGTAACCCAACATTTTATGTGTTTTATGTCTTTGTTTTGTTTTTCTTGTTTTCGTTGTTTTCTTGTGTCTTGTTTGTTTGTTTTTAAGTCCCAATGTATATCATCAATGGTGAGGATTCTATCGACCGCCGGAGTAGCGCAACATATGAGGTACGGTGTCACGACCTGACTACATAATCAGGTAATTAGGCCGTGACTCGGGATTAAGAAGGAAATTTCACGACAACGGCTCAAACATGTGTCAAGAGATAAAGATGACCAAAACTTTCATCATGTACGAATCGAACATTTATGGTTCAAGAAGTGAAATGTAGCTTGACAAAGGTTAAATTTTGATCCTCAAACTACAAGAAAGAATCTAAAGAGAATGTCAACGGCTGAGGACAATAATTACCAAGGACTAACCAATATCAAGAAGGTACATATTTGAGCATACTTCGACAACTTTAAGAATTTATCAACATCTTGAATCATAATAAAACATAGAATATAATCACTTCTTCATAGAAGAACATATAAACCAGTAAAGGCCAAAGTTCGGCAACGAAAAGTGTGGTTGAGAATTATGTATGAAGACATAATTCTCTGGGCATCAAAACATATGAACATCAAATGAATAATGTTAACGAATTATCAATATCATCATGAATGAATTTACTTAGAGAAGCTCCTTCACAAAGATTCGATTCCAAAGATTCTCTCAAGCTCAACCTCGCATATTTAGAAATATATGCAGGCGTGAGTACAAAATGCACCTCGGGTATACGCCAAAAACATAAAACATCGCTCTTAGGGCTATAATTGACTAGCCATAAAATAAACTTATGCAGGGTTTTATTGAAATTACCGCATAAAGCTTCTCAAAACTGCTCATGCATGCTCATTATATTATATCATCATATCATATGCATATGCATGTTTCATGTATGCATGCATCTTTCTTTTCCTTCCCATATCCACGATTTTCTTTTGTGTTGATTCGAGGAGTAAGCCTCCTCAACACTTTAATATCACATACCCGAGTTGGTCCCGGCGATCTCAACTTCGATCATACCCGACGCCGGTAATTTCTTTTTTTCTTTCTCGTGATAGGTAGTGCATTATGCTTATGCTCGTGCTCAAAACTTTGGCAAGTCAATCATCTTTTCAAAGAAATGCATAACGATATCATAAAATCTCATGTCATCTTTTACGATAACATATCATATCATTTGAAAGCATTTAAAAGCATAAGCATATTATTATAGAAATTAATTATACCCACCGGATGTTCCTTAGAGCTAAGGAACTAATTCACAATTCCATTTCTTTCTTTATCCATTTTAAACAAAGATAAAAGCTCTCTATTCTAAGACCGATCGAAAATTCAACTATTTGATCTTCCAATTCTGAGCCCTAGAGCTCAAATTTGTAGGTGAAAATGTGTGTTCTTGTGTGTGTTTCGTGGGTTGGGAGAGAAATGGAGAAGAAAAATAGGTTTGAAAAGTCTAAAGTATGTTATATGTAATAATTTAATTTATTTTTCATTTTCTTTTAATAGGTGATTATTCACCCTATTCTAGAAAATTTTTATTTTCCTTTCTTTTCTCATTTTCTTTAGTAAATAAAAATCACTTTTTTGTAGAAAATAATTATAAATATTGTAGAATAACGCATAACGCTTCGATCGCAAGAAATCGACGCTAATTATCCGATAAAACGACCTTTTCAATCTTTACTTTAACTTCAATAATTTCTCATAAACATCAAAATATACTTATTAAACATATTTTGACCTTAAAACCATTTTAAATATTTTGCTCTTCATCCGAGCTTGATCGGCAAACCGACGCCATAAAACGTAAATTTTGAAATTCTCAATTTTCTCAAATCAATACCTATTTGAGCATGTATCTATCATCCCAAGACTATTTAAATCTAGGTCTTCTTATTCTAAATAAGATCTAAGGATCTTATCTCGATTCTATCTCGATTCTCACGAAATTTATCTTCTCAATTCAAGCTTAACGCCAAAGCTTCTAACTTAACCAACTCTTCTTAAGGATGCAATGCCTTCTTATTAAGCTCTTAACCATGAGCTAATCTTTGTTACGTAAATGCGGGTATTACATTCTCACCCTTATAAAAATTTCTTCCTCGAATTTTGTACGCAAGAAAAGCTCGTAGTACTTCTTCTCATCCGATCTTTAGCTTCCATGTCGCTTCTTCTAAATCATCATGATTCCATGTCGATCTAAGATGTATTCGACTTTTCTTCGTAGCTTAAATCTTGTTCGCGAACATTTGTTCTTTTCGAGGTATGATGTGTTTCGATTAAACACACATATCTTCGTGAATCGCGATCTATAGAACACATCGTGAATATTTTCAAACTCGGAGAAAATACAAATCAAGGCGACTAGCAAATCTTTCGATCTCAAACAATTTGATACGCCTCGATAACTTCGATTCTTGTCTTTACTTGTCGACGATTACGACCATCTCTTTAATCATTTCGTCCAAGCGTATTTTTTTTTTCAAAAGCGCTTTAAATAAAACGACGATCTACACTTTCTCGTCATAGAAAATTTCATAGAGCGCCATATAAATCGTTGTTCGATCTCGCTTTCTAACATCCGATGATCCATTTAAATCGACCATCTATTATGGATAAAATTGTAACCGAATTCGATCTTGTATCCATGTTTGTTGTAAACTCGTCCCAAAATGAGATGTAAACTGAATCTCTATTTGAGGTGATTTAGACGAGCACTCCATGTAGTTGTACTATCTTTCGAACGTATACTTAAGTTAACTTGTCAGCTTCCTCATACGTGATAGAGATCAAGATAACATAAGCGTACTTCGTGAGTCGATCGATTGTCACCCACGTTTTGAATTGGGGTACTCAATACGTATGTCTTCTCATTTTTTCAGCTTTATAAAGAACATCACGAATCGATCTGCAAAATTCACGATCATATACGGGGGCAGTCTTCTTCCTATGCTTCATGCTCGAAAACTAAATCTTTTTCTATTTACAAAATTCCGAGGTATATACTTTTCGTTCAATTCTTCCTCGAATCGGTTCCATATAAAATTTTTTAATCGCCCGGAGGAAGGAACTTTCTAACGCACTCTTCATCCAAGTCACGATCCTTCAACCTTAACGATATATGAGGAGATATTCTTAATCGGAGTTTCTTCAAACTTGAAAACTCGCTCACCGACGCAAACTCATTCTTTAAACTCAAATGGGTTATCAACTTCATTAAGGATAAAGGATTTGACACGTAAACTCGCCATTCGACATTTGTTCAAGGGGTGAAAGACAAGTAAATTTTGAAAATAATTGTACTTTCTTGTTCTTCCTCTTTAGAATGAGGATTTCTTCTTCTCGTTGATATATCGCATTGCAAATCAATACCAAATGCAGCATATTTTGCTTATCAAACAAGATAAAGGTTTCAATCAACAACCGCACTCGATCGCAAATATTTTCAAAATTGCTTATCACAAAGTTATGATATGAAATAAAACAATTGATAGCGAATGATCGATAGATATCAAGGAAATAAATTTGCCTCTCTCGAGACTTTCACAAAACAAAGAATAACTTTATCATCCGGGTTTTGTATGTAGATGCTTCGATATTTTGGCAAAACACATCCGATACGATTTACGACTATTAGCTCACACTGCTCCCAAAAAGGTTGTCTCCAAAAGATACTGCCGATAACTGTGGTTGTGACCGTGTTGTACAACAACTCGGTACAACTTGAGTTTACACACAAAATCTCGAGACACTTGGGTTTCATGAATTAGCTTGAATCTTTTCTCAAATCTCCAAAGGAAAAATCTTGAAATATATATAATAGAACAAACTGAATCGATGTAGGAATTTCAAGAGATACAAAAGGTTAATCATGCTAATCTAAATCAATAAGAGGCATCTCAACATCGATTTAGGAATAATCAAATTGTACAAGATCTACACCAGATTCGTATATAACTAGTCGAGCATTAGATAAATAAGACTCTATTTTTAGAATAAGGTTTTAATATCATGCTCAGCATACAAAATTAACTTCCATGGTTTCATGTTTTAACCATTATTATCATCACATGAGGAAGGAAATTATCACCCAACTAAAGTTGATGAACAATTGATATAGATTTAACAATAGGAAAATGGATCAAGGAAATGGCTCGAGGTACGATATATCGACATTTGATGGTAACTAGAGTCCGAGAATCAATTTGCTCATAAACAACAAAACCGATTCAATATAATTAATGGCATCAAGAATAACCCAATCTTGCCACTCTTTTAGCATTAAAGAAATCAACTCAAATTTTCCATCTAATCTCGACACGCCTTGTTCACACGCCTCTTTCCACAATGACGGGTCGACAAGAAATTGGCCCAAGGTAAGCTACTCGTCGATATATATATATATATATAAACGCTTTTAGATCTTCGTTGTCGATTTACAAACGAGTCGCACTCTTCCAAACTATTTGGACGATATTCGCCATTCTAATGAAGATTACTCAAACTTTTGTCGAAACATGCTCATTTGTTCTCACATCATCGCTTCTCATGATTTCTCTTCAACTTCACTCAATGAGTAATATTCATTTCGAGCATACATTCACATATAACATTTCCTTCAACAAAGCATATACCCAAACATCATCTCGTAATAATCATAATCATAAGCATAAACTTTACCCGTGAGCTAAAATGACGGAATCGAATGCTGAGCTTCTCTCACGAACAATTTTCTCTTTAACTCATTTTCTCAAATCAGAATCAAACAACTGATTCTATGAACTTAGATTCTTATAATAGAGTCAAACAACTGACTCAAAACTCAAATTCTCAAATAGAATCATCTCAAGGAATTCACATGTTCAAGGTGCACAAACTGCACAAGACCCTCAAAGAATCACATGGGTTCACAAGCTCAGAATTCAAGAGCGCATAAGCTGCACAATGATTCACAAGGATTTACAGGTTCACAGTTCAAAACTCAGGTACGATCGAACAAAGTTATAAAGGATTCACAGTTCGTAATTCAAAGCCGCCTGATATTATTTTGTCACGACCTAACTACCTAATCGTAATTAGCCGTGACTCGGATTAAGAAGGAAATTTCACGACAACGGCTCAAACATGTGTCAAGAGATAAAGATGACCAAAACTTTCATCATGTACTAATCGAACATTTATGGTTCAAGAAGTGAAATGTAGCTTGACAAAGGTTAAATTTTGATCCTCAAACTACAAGAAAGAATCTAATGAGAATGTCAACGGTTGAGGACAATAATTACCAAGGACTAACCAATATCAAGAAGGTACATATTTGAGCATACTTCGACAACTTTAAGAATTTATCAACATCTTGAATCATAATAAAACATAGAATATAATCACTTCTTCATAGAAGAACATATAAACCAAGAAAGGCCAAAGTTCGCAACGAAAGTGTGGTTGATAATTATGTATGAAGACATAATTTCGGGCATCAAAACATATGAACATCAAATGAATAATGTTAACGAATTATCAATATCATCATGAATGAATTTACTTAGAGAAGCTCCTTCAAGCAAAGATTCGATTCCAAAGATTCTCTCAAGCTCAACCCGATATTTAGAATTATATGCAGGCGTGAGTACAAAATGCACTCAAAGGGTATACGCCAAAAACATAAAACATTGCTCTTAGGGCTATAATTGACTAGCCATAAAATAAACTTATGCAGGGTTTTATTGAAATTGCTCGCATAAAGCTTCTCAAAATCTGCTCATGCATGCTCATTATATTATATCATCATATCATATATCATGCATATGCATGTTTCATGTATGCATGCATCTTTCTTTCCTTCCCATATCCACGTATTTTTCTTTTGTGTTGATTCGGCGAGTAAGCCTCCTCCTCAACACTTTAATATCACATACCCGAGTTGGTCCCGGCGATCTCAACTTCGATCATACCCGACGCCGGTAATTTCTTTCTTTCTTTCTCGTGGATAGGTAGTGCATTATGCTTATGCTCGTGCTCAAAACTTTGGCAAGTCAATCATCTTTTCAAAGAAATGCATAACGATATCATAAAATCTCATGTCATCTTTTACGATAACATATCATATCATTTGAAAGCATTTAAAAGCATAAGCATATTATTATAGAAATTAATTATACCCACCGGATGTTCCTTAGAGCTAAGGAACTAATTCACAATTCCATTTCTTTCTTTATCCATTTTAAACAAAGATAAAAGTTTCTATTCTAAGACCGATCGAAATTCAACTGGCCGGATCTTCCAATTTTGAGCCCTAGAGCTCGAAATTTGTAGGTGAAAATGTGTGTTCTGTGTGTGTTTCGTGGGTTGGGAGAGAAAATGGAGAAGAAAATAGGTTTGAAAAGTCTAAAGTATGTTATATGTAATAATTTAATTTATTTTTCATTTTCTTTTAATAGGGTGATTATTCACCCTATTCTAGAAACATTTTTATTTTCCTTTCTTTTTCTCATTTTCTTTAGTAAATAAAAATCACTTTTGTTGTAGAAAATAATTATAAATATTGTAGAATAACGTACAACGTTTCGATCGCAAGAAATCGACGCTAATTATCCGATAAAACGACCTCTTTCAATCTTTACTTTAACTTCAATAATTTCTCATAAACATCAAAATATACTTATTAAACATATTTTTGACCTTAAAAACCATTTTAAATATTTTGCTCTTCATCCGAGCTTGATCGGCAAACGCCGACGTCATAAAAACGTAAATTTTGAAATTCTCAATTTTCTGAAATCAATACCTATTTGAGCATGTATCTATCATCCTAAGACTATTTAAATCTAGGTCTTCTTATTCTAAATAAGATCTAAGGATCTTATCTCGTATTCTATCTCGATTCTCGCCGAAATTTATCTTCTCAATTCAAGCTTAACGTCAAAGCTTCTAACTTAACCAACTCTTCTTGCGGATGCAATGCCCTTCTTATTAAGCTCTTAACCATGAGCTAATCTTTGTTACGTAAATGCGGATATTACATACTTGCCTCCCAATCACTTTCTTCGCAAACATTATTGCTCCATTGCACACCGCTGACAATAAGTTCAGTGAGTGGTCGAGTGTGATGTGATTGAGAGTCCTTGTTATGTTTTGCGTTGTTTTGTTGTTATTATATGTCAGCTTTTGTCGGTCTTTTGTCTTTCTTTTCGTGTTGTGTCTCCGATCAACGAGTTAAGTGAAGTGTGTTAATCCATTCGCCAATGATGATAGAAAATTTTGTGAAATTTAATGATAGTACATGATATGTTAGAAAATGACGCATGAACGACTTGAGATTGCTTAAACTTGTTGTTTTTCACCATTTGCTTAACCCGTGAGACTTGAGCTTCACCGTAAACATCTTCATACGCTTTTAATTGTGTGATATCATGCATGTGATTCTCTCTAGAACTCGCTGCTTTTCCGTGTCGAGATTGCAATATGTGTTTTCGAATTTGGAAAGGATAAAAGGCCATCTTTGTTAACCACGATTCACCAAACACTAACCCGATGATGTATACCATTTGTCGCCTTCTTTGAGCTTTTATTAGACTTATTCTTTCGATTAACCGGATGATAGGAGGTGAGGATGGATATGGGAATCAAAAGGGGTTGAAATTTTGATGTAGTTATGACGAGAAAAATTACTTTTAGAGAAATACATCTGTGGTGAAGAATAGTACATTTGTTGTGAATGATAAACCCTATAAGCTCTAGAAAAGAAAAGAAAAGCAATGATAAGTTCACTATGTATTTTGAGCATAAAGGGTCGTTAATCAAAGTATAGGTACCTTATGAGGATAAAACATCGATTTAGCATGTTGAAAAGAAGAGGAAATGGACAAAGTCCATATGTTTCAAAAGTATAAACGGGTGCTTGGAATATTTTTGAGTCACTTAGCCATATATTATCCTACATTAACCAATGTGCCTACAATATAACCTATGAAAAGACCTTTTTATCCTTATTTGAACACATTTGACGCGTGGAGATATTAGAGAAATGGCAAGCCTATGGTAAGATTTTGCATTGCATTGATCATCGAGTATATACACGCCCTTAATTTCCTTATGAGTCGAGTGTATCCTATATTTTACACATGCCTTTGAGGGTCAACTAAATGAGTTTTTCTTTCAATCGTTGTTCGTGTTGAATTGATTAATGTCGCCATGTGCACTAATGTTTTTGAGCGCTAATATGTTTCGAGGCTTAGAATGGTTATCATCTTTGCTACACTCGCTGATCTTTTCGCAGATCTTCTGCTTTGGTTTTGTTTGAGGACAAACAATGATTTAAGTTTGGGGTTTGATAAACGCGATTTTACACGCTTATTGTTGATATTTAAAGATGAGTTTAGATCATTTAATGTGCGCTATGTTTTGGATCTTAATGTTTTTATCTATTTCTAGAAGATATCGCTCTGGGTGTTCTTTTGATGTTGTAGTAGTCTATATGTTGAAAATCAAGCAAGGAACGGCACAAGCCAAAATGCACAACCGTCCAACTCTAGCGACCATCCTAGCGGTCGCTAGGCTGGTCGCCAGGCAAGCCGAGCGCCAAGACCAGACGCGATCGCGACCTTGTGCACGCGAGCAAGCTCCAAACGAGAAGTCATCAGATGATTACACGCCATGGCTAGCGATCGCCAGCCAGCCATGAGCCAACAATGCGAGCGCAAGAGGCGATCATGCGAGTGAAAGCGAGCGCCATGAGACATACCTAGCGGTCGACCTAGCGATCATGAGGAGCGGTCACGAGACGCAGCGCGTATGAAAATTAGGTTCGGGGTGTGCCTATATATGGCAACACCCTCGCGCCCCAACCGCACACACGCTCCTGCACTCTTTTTCTCGAGTTTTTCATCGCTTTTACAATTTTTAGCTTGGCTTCCATCTATTTTCATTCTAGAGTTTAGTTGAGCATTGTTCTTCGTTAGTTTTACGATCCGAACGCTCGTCCGGACAATCTTTGCAAATTTCGCTCACCGAGGTTGGGATTCAAGCCAACGATTGTTCATCGACGCCTAATACGGGTTCCATTTATATAATTTCTATTTTTATGGTTAAATCGTATTTTATTCCGCTTATTATGTCTCGCTAGATTGCTCTCTAATCCTGTGGTTTGCATGATCCGATCCTATATGTTGTGATTCCTCGTTATCGCTATTTACCTTCCGTGCATCGATTCATGATTCTCGTGCTTATTTATATGTGTTAATTTCGATCAATCTTGATGCATATCTAGTTGCCGCTAATTACGAATCGTGTTAATTGTCAATCGATCTTGAATGCATGATACTAATAAGCCTCGAGTTGTAGCCGAGATAGGATATTCAGAGGAAGCATATTCTTTGTGATCCGCTTGGAGTTGCTTGTTTTCACCTGAGACGAATAAAGAATAGGGAAAACTAGTAATCTACAAACCGCAATTGTCATAATAGAAGTTGTCGGTTATATATGTGATCTTCCATCTTGTCCGGATTAAAATTGGCTAATAGAAACAGGATAAACATACGCTGTGGATAGGATCAACGCATCCCTGTGGTTAGTCTCTCCTTGTCTGCTTTTACCATCCGAGTGCTTATCGCTTTATTTTATTTTCTCGCATGGTTACATCTCGCTGATTAAATTCAAGCCCTAAAATCTTACCAAACCAAACTGTTGTTCGATAATGATGAATTATTGTCGAGTTAGCTTCGTGTTTTCGACATTACAATCCCTCGTGGATACGACACTGCTTACCTTATACTTGCGCTGCTGTTAGAAAAGTGAGCGATCATCAAGGAGAAGCTAGTGAGGAGATCAAGACCACACGCATCTCGAGACCTTTTCGATATTTGTGACACCATCAAACAAAATGGGTGCCACAAGACACGATCCGATCAGCATGTTCGGTTTCTCATTGCGCACCATGCGAAAGATTGGTTCAAAAGTTTGGACCGAATCGGCATCGACACTTGGGAAAACTTTAGAAGTTTCTCTCGAATATTTTCCTCCTCAGAAGCAAGTAAGATCATCGCCGAAATATCCCATTTTGTTAAAACCACGACTAATCTCTATTCGAGGCATGGGAGAGATTCAGAGGTCTATTGAGGCTAAGTCCACAAAGATGGATTCTCCAAGGAGCAACAAATCACGCAGCTTCTACAAGAGACCGACATTTCGCATTTATGAGCATTGTGGATGATCTAGGGCGTGTATCAATCGTGAGTAGACGAGGCGAGCCGCATTTTAGAGGATATGGCTGCCAACGCTATCAATGGTCGACTGAGAGGACGCCTGGTTAAGGCATGCGTAGAGGTTGATTCGAGATATGACTAACTAATGAAGCAAATCACCCTCTGAAGAGTCGATCGAAACGGAGGACGCCAATTTCATCAATCAAAAGAACCGCCCTGGGACAATCCAGATACCATCCGAATAATAGAAATCATCCAAATTTCTCGATGCCAACCCCAACAACTTCCAACAACTCCACCGCTTCACGGTGCGTAATGGTATGATCCAAGAGCCAAGAAGCCAAGTTTAGAAGATATGATGCAATGATGGCGACTCAACAGAAAGTGTATTTATAAAGAATTCTACGTGAAAATAACTCATCCGGAGTCGATCGTGACTTCGCAGGAAACACGAAAGATATTAGAAAATCGATTGGTCAAGTAGCGGTACAATGAACGCACTACAAAAGACGGGCCACTTCCAGTAATACGGAGAACCTAAAATCAAGGCTTCGCCATCCGCATAAGGAGTGGACAAGCTTACCAAGCCATACGGAGCAAGAAAGTAACCGAGCAGAAATCATGGATCGAATGCACCATGGCCCGATCGCGAGGAGTCTAGAGTTTTCTACTGAAGCTTTCTGGGATCGAAAGCACGCGTCTCAAGACCCCACCACGAGCCATCGACTGCAGCATACTCAGATATGTTCACAGCCACCCAGCCGCCGTAAGCTCGCACGCCGGGGAAGGATTGCAGAGCAGAAGGCATCCTCATGACCGACTCAATGGTCGCGAGGTCGACCACCTAAGCACCTCCATTCCAATCTTCGCATCGCACACCTCCGGTCCCATTTTCGAGTCGACTCAGTCAAGTCGAAATATGACGCAGGAGTTTGCTCGCTTCAAAGAGATTTTCAAAAGTTGAGATCAATTTACCTATCTTTAGCGCCAAACATGCCGGATACATGAAATTTTTAAAAGACGCAATAAAGAAAGAAGAAATTGGGAATTTTGAAAAATTACCCTATCCAAGAATGCAGCGTCAGCTTGCAGAGGAATGTCCTCTAAAGCGTATGATCCCGCGCTTTATCGTTAGAATGCGAGATCGCCGGCATACTTTTCCAAACGTGTTGTGCGACTTTGGGGCGAGCATCAACTGATGCCTTTGAACGATATTCAACCCACCGCACCTAGGAAAGATGAAGCCGACGAAGATATCATCGACGATGGCCGATGTGTCACCACATATCCTAAAGGTATCATCAAGATGTGGTTGGTAAGAATTCGACTTTGTTTTTCCGCCGATTTTGTGATTTTAGATATTCTCGAATTCAAACAACAACCGCTAAACTCGCGCATCTTTTCTAGCAACCGGTCGTGCTATTGATGACGGTGCGTGGCGTAATCTCACGCTTCGTGTTAACGACGAGGAGCTCAAGATTTTATATGACGCCATCAAGCAACACGACAAAGGCAAAGCCGAAGATTGCTACTCGATCACGACTATCGCCGCCGCACACGCCGGGCGCTTAGAGGGTACTCGCCCAATCGACGGGCATGATGCAAGGAAGAAGTGGACTGCATAAAAATCCGAGTGATTCGCTCAAGCTTTGTGGAAGCCATTGTTGCCCAATTGGTGGTCCGTTGTCAATGTCAAGTACAAGGGCAAATTGAAGTTTGAAAGACCATTGCCAAAATCGCCGATCGATAAGAGGTAACGCCGAGCTAGCGATTATAACCAAAGACTGGTTGGGAGGAACCCAACATTTTATGTGTTTTATGTCTTTGTTTTGTTTTTCTTGTTTTCGTTGTTTTCTGGTCTTGTTTGTTTGTTTTAAGTCCCAATGTATATCATCAATGGCGAGGATTCTATCGATCACGGAGTAAGCGAACATATGAGGTACGGTGTCACCACCCGACTACATAATCGTGTAATTAGGCCGTGACTGGATTAAGAAGGAAATTTCACGACAACGGCTCAAACATGTGTCAAGAGATAAAGATGACCAAAACTTTCATCATGTACTAATCGAACATTTATGGTTCAAGAAGTTGAAATGAAGCTTGACAAAGGTTAAATTTCGATCCTCAAACTACAAGAAAGAATCTAAAGAGAATGTCAACTACCGAGGACAATAATTACCAAGGACTAACCAATATCAAGAAGGTACATATTTGAGCATACTTCGACAACTTTAAGAATTTATCAACATCTTCAATCATAATAAAACATAGAATATAATCACTTCTTCATAGAAGAACATATAAACCAAGAAAGGCCAAAGTTCGCAACGAAAAGTGTGGTTGAGAATTATGTATGAAGACATAATTCTCCTCAAGCATCAAAACATATGAACATCAAATGAATAATGTTAACGAATTATCAATATCATCATGAATGAATTTACTTAGAGAAGCTCCTTCAGCAAAGATTCGATTCCAAAGATTCTCTCAAGCTCAACCCGCATATTTAGAAATATATGCAGGCGTGAGTACAAAATGCACCCGCGGGTATACGCCAAAACATAAAACATCGCTCTTAGGGCTATAATTGACTAGCCATAAATAAACTTATGCACGGGTTTTATTGAAATTACCGCATAAAGCTTCTCAAAATCTGCTCATGCATGCTCATTATATTATATCATCATATCATATGCATATGCATGTTTCATGTATGCATGCATCTTTCTTTTCCTTCCCATATCCACGTATTTTTCTTTGTGTTGATTCGAGGAGTAAGCCTCCTCCTCAACACTTTAATATCACATACCCGAGTTGGTCCCGAAGGATCTCAACTTCGATCATACCCGACGTCGGTAATTTCTTTCTTTTCTTTCTCGTGGATAGGTAGTGCATTATGCTTATGCTCGTGCTCAAAACTTTGGCAAGTCAATCATCTTTTTCAAAGAAATGCATAACGCATATCATAAAATCTCATGTCATCTTTTATGCATAACATATCATATCATTTGAAAGCATTTAAAAGCATAAGCATATTATTATAGAAATTAATTATACTCCACCGGATGTTCCTTAGAGCTAAGGAACTAATTCACAATTCCATTTCTTTCTTTATCCATTTTAAACAAAGATAAAAGCTCTATTCTAAGACCGATCGAAAATTCAACTACTTGATCTTCCAATTTTGAGCCCTAGAGCTCAAATTTGTAGGTGAAAATGTGTGTTGTGTGTGTTTCGTGGGTTGGGAGAGAAATGGAGAAGAAAAATAGGTTTGAAAAGTCTAAAGTATGTTATATGTAATAATTTAATTTATTTTTCATTTTCTTTTAATAGGTGATTATTCACCCTATTCTAGAAAATTTTTTATTTTCCTTTCTTTTCTCATTTTCTTTAGTAAATAAAAATCACTTTTTGTAGAAAATAATTATAAATATTGTAGAATAACGCATAACGCTTCGATCGCAAGAAATCGACGCTAATTATCCGATAAAACGACCTCTTTCAATCTTTACTTTTAACTTCAATAATTTCTCATAAACATCAAAATATACTTATTAAACATATTTTGACCTTAAAACCATTTTAAATATTTTGCTCTTCATCCGAGCTTGATCGGCAAACCGACGCCATAAAACGTAAATTTTGAAATTCTCAATTTTCAAATCAATACCTATTTGAGCATGTATCTATCATCCTAAGACTATTTAAATCTAGGTCTTCTTATTCTAAATAAGATCTAAGGATCTTATCTCGATTCTATCTCGATTCTCACGAAATTTATCTTTCTCAATTCAAGCTTAACGCCAAAGCTTCTAACTTAACCAACTCTTTCTTAAGGATGCAATGCCCTTCTTATTAAGCTCTTAACCATGAGCTAATCTTGTTACGTAAATGCGGGTATTACATTCTCACCCCTTATAAAAATTTCTTCCTCGAATTTAGTAGACGCAAGAAAAGCTCGTAGTACTTCTTTCTCATCCGATCTTTAGCTTCCATGTCGCTTCTTCTAAATCATCATGATTCCATGTCGATCTAAGATGTATTCGACTTTTCTTCGTAGCTTAAATCTTGTTCGCTAACATTTGTTCTTTTCGAGGTATGATGTGTTTCGATTAAACACACATATCTTCGTGAATCGCGATCTATAGAACACATCGTGAATATTTTCAAACTCGGAGAAAATACAAATCAAGGCGACTAGCAAATCTTTCGATCTCAAACAATTTGATACGCCTCGATAACTTCGATTCTTGTCTTTACTTGTCGACGATTACGACCATCTCTTTAATCATTTCGGGTCCAAGTTTATTTTTTTTTCAAAAGCTTTAAATAAAACGACGATCTACACTTTCTCGTCATAGAAAATTTCATAGAGCGCCATATAAATCGTTGTTCGATCTCGCTTTCTAACATCCGATGATCCATTTAAATCGACCATCTATTGCGGATAAAATTGTAATCGAATTCGATCTTGTATCCATGTTTGTTGTAAACTCGTCCCAAAATGAGATGTAAACTCGAATCTCTATTTGAGGTGATTTAGACGAGCACCCATGTAGTTGTACTATCTTTCTAACGATACTTAAGTTAACTTGTCACCTTCCTCATACGTGATAGAGATCAAGATAACATAAGCGCATTCGTGAGTCGATCGATTGTCACCCACGCTTTGAATCGGGGTACCAACACGATGTCTTCTCATTTTTTCAGCTTTATAAAGAACATCACGAATCGATCCGCAAAATTCACGATCATATACGGGGCGCCTTCTTCCTATGCTCATGCTCGAAAACTAAATCTTTTTCTATTTACAAAATTCGAGGTATATACTTTTCGCTCAATTCTTCCTCGAACCGGTTCCATATAAAATTTTAATCGCCTTGAGGAAGGAACTTTCTAACGACTCTTCATCCAAGTCGCCGATCCTTCAACCTTAACGATATATCGAGGAGATATTCTTAATCGGAGTTTCTTCAAAATTGAAAACTCGCTCACCGACGCAAACTCATTCTTTAAACTCAAATGGGTTATCAACTTCATTAAGGATAAAGGATTCGACACGTAAACTCGCCATTCGACATTTGCTCCAAGGGGGTGAAAGTACAAGTAAATTTTGAAAATAATTGTACTTTCTTGTTCTTCCTCTTTAGAATGAGGATTTCTTCTTCTCGTCGATATATCGCATTGCAAATCAATACCAAAATGCAGATATTTTGCTTATCAAACAAGATAAAGGTTTCCAATCAACAACTGCACTCAGATCGCAAATATTTTCAAAATTGCTTATCACAAAGTTATGATATGAAATAAAACAATTGATAGCGTAATGATCGATAGATATCAAGGAAATAAATTTGCTCTCGAGGACTTTCACAAAACAAAGAATAACTTTATCATCCTGGGTTTTGTATGTAGATGTTGGATATTTTTGGCAAAACACATCCGATACGATTTATGACTATTAGCTCACACTGCTCCCAAAAAGGTTGTTCCAAAAGATACTGCCGATAACTAGGTTGTGACCGTTGTACAACAACTCGTACAACTTGAGTTTACACACAAAATCTAGACACTTGGTTTCATGAATTAGCTTGAATCTTTCTCAAATCTCCAAAGGAAAAATCTTCGAAATATATATAATAGAACAAACCGAATCGATGTAGGAATTTCAAGAGATACAAAAGGTTAATCATTAATCTAAATCAATAAGAGGCATCTCAACATCGATTTAGGAATAATCAAATTGTACAAGATCTACACCAGATTCGTATATAACTAGTCGAGCATTAGATAAATAAGACTCTATTTTAGAATAAGGTTTTAATATCATGCTCAGCATACAAAAATTAACTTCCATGGTTTCAAGTTTTAACCATTATTATCATCACATGAGGAAGGAAATTATCACCCAACTAAAGTTGATGAACAATTGATATAGATTTAACAATAGAAAATGGATCGGGAAATGGCTCGAGTGTAATATATATCGACATTTGATGGTAACTAGTGAGTCCGAGAATCAATTTGCTCATAAACAACAAAACCGTATTCAATATAATTAATGGCATCAAGAATAACCCAATCTTGCCACTCTTTTAGGCATTAAAGAAATCAACCGAATTTTCCATCTAATCTCGACACGCCTTGTTCACACGCCTCTTTCCACAATGACGGGGTCGACAAGAAATTGGCCCAAGGTAAGCTACTCGTCGATATATATATATATATAAACGCTTTTAGATCTTCGTTGTCGACGACAAACGAGTCGCATTCTTCCAAACTATTTGGACGATATTCGCCATTCTAATGAAGATTACTCAAACTTTTGTCGAAACATGCTCATTTGTTCTCACATCATCGCTTCTCATGATTTCTCTTCAACTTCAAATTTCAATGAGTAATATTCATTTCGAGCATACATTCACATATAACATTTCCTTCAACAAAGCATATACCCAAACATCATCTCGTAATAATCATAATCATAAGCATAAACTTTACCGTGAGCTAAAATGACTAATCGAATGTCGAGCTTCTCTCACTAACAATTTTCTCTTTAACTCATTTTTTCAAATCGTAATCAAACAACTCGATTCTATGAACTTAGATTCTTATAATAGAGTCAAACAACTGACTCAAAACTCAAATTCTCAAATAGAATCATCTCAAGGAATTACATGTTCAAGGCGCACAAACCGCACAAGACCTCAAAGAATCACATGGGTTCACAAGCTCGTAATTCAAGAGCGCATAAGCCGCACAATGATTCACAAGGATTTATGTGTTCACAGCTCAAAACTGGTACGATCGAACAAAGTTATAAAGGATTCACAGTTCGTAATTCAAAGCCGCTCGATATTTTCATCACCACCTAACTACCTAATCGTGCAATTAGCCGACTCGGATTAAGAAGGAAATTTCACGACAACGGCTCAAACATGTGTCAAGAGATAAAGATGACCAAAACTTTCATCATGTACTAATCGAACATTTATGGTTCAAGAAGTGAAATGTAGCTTGACAAAGGTTAAATTTTGATCCTCAAACTACAAGAAAGAATCTAATGAGAATGTCAACTGTTGAGGACAATAATTACCAAGGACTAACCAATATCAAGAAGGTACATATTTGAGCATACTCGACAACTTTAAGAATTTATCAACATCTTCGAATCATAATAAAACATAGAATATAATCACTTCTTCATAGAAGAACATATAAACCAAGAAAGGCCAAAGTTCGGCAACGAAAGTGTGGTTGATAATTATGTATGAAGACATAATTCTCGGGCATCAAAACATATGAACATCAAATGAATAATGTTAACGAATTATCAATATCATCATGAATGAATTTACTTAGAGAAGCTCCTTCACAAGCAAAGATTCGATTCCAAAGATTCTCTCAAGCTCAACCCGCATATTTAGAATTATATGCAGTATGTGAGTACAAAATGCACCACTGGGTATACGCCTAAAACATAAAACATTGCCTTAGGGCTATAATTGACTAGCCATAAAATAAACTTATGCAGGGTTTTATTGAAATTGCCCGCATAAAGCTTCTCAAAACTGCTCATGCATGCTCATTATATTATATCATCATATCATCATATCATATGCATATGCATGTTTCATGTATGCATGCATCTTTCTTTCCTTCCCATATCCACGATTTTTCTTTTCGTGGTTGATTCGGCGAGTAAGCTCCTCCTCAACACTTTAATATCACATACCCGAGTCGGTCCCGGCGATCTCAACTTCGATCATACCCGACGCCGGTAATTTCTTTCTTTCTTTCTCGTGGATAGGTAGTGCATTATGCTTATGCTCGTGCTCAAAACTTTGGCAAGTCAATCATCTTTTTCAAAGAAATGCATAACGATATCATAAAATCTCATGTCATCTTTTACGATAACATATCATATCATTTGAAAGCATTTAAAAGCATAAGCATATTATTATAGAAATTAATTATACCCACCGGATGTTCCTTAGAGCTAAGGAACTAATTCACAATTCCATTTCTTTCTTTATCCATTTTAAACAAAGATAAAAGCTCTATTCTAAGACCGATCGAAATTCAACTACCTGGATCTTCCACCCTTTGTTCTAGAGCTCGAAATTTGTAGGTGAAAATGTGTGTTCTTGTGTGTGTTCGTGGGTTGGGAGAGAAAATGGAGAAGAAAATAGGTTTGAAAAGTCTAAAGTATGTTATATGTAATAATTTAATTTATTTTTCATTTTTTTTAATAGTGATTATTCACCCTATTCTAGAAACATTTTATTTTCCTTTTTTTCTCATTTTCTTAGTAAATAAAAATCACTTTTGTTGTAGAAAATAATTATAAATATTGTAGAATAACGCACAACGCTTCGATCGCAAGAAATCGACGCTAATTATCCGATAAAACCACTCTTTCAATCTTTACTTTAACTTCAATAATTTCTCATAAACATCAAAATATACTTATTAAACATATTTTTGACCTTAAAAACCATTTTAAATATTTTGCTCTTCATCCGAGCTTGATCGGCAAACGCCGACGTCATAAAAACGTAAATTTTGAAATTCTCAATTTTCTGAAATCAATACCTATTTGAGCATGTATCTATCATCCTAAGACTATTTAAATCTAGGTCTTCTTATTCTAAATAAGATCTAAGGATCTTATCTCGTATTCTATCTCGATTCTCGCCGAAATTTATCTCTCAATTCAAGCTTAACGTCAAAGCTTCTAACTTAACCAACTCTTCTTAAGGATGCAATGCCCTTCTTATTAAGCTCTTAACCATGAGCTAATCTTTGTTACGTAAATGCGGATATTACATACGGCCCTCCCAATCACTTTCTCGCAAACATTATTGCCTCCATCGCACACCGCTGACAATAAGTTTAAAAGTGGTCGAGTGTGATGTGATTGAGAGTCCTTGTTATGTTTTATGTTGTTTTGTTGTTATTATATGTCAGGGCTTTGTCTGCCTTTTGCCTTTCTTTTCGTGTCAGGTCTGTCGATCAACGAGTTAAGTGAAGTGTGTTAATCCATTCGCCAATGATGATAGAAAATTTTTGTGAAATTTAATGATAGTGTACATGATATGTTAGAAAATGACGCATGAACGACTTGAGATTGCTTAAACTTGTTGTTTTTCACCATTTGCTTAACCCGTGAGACTTGAGCTTCACCGTAAACATCTTCGATACGCTTTTAATTGTGTGATATCATGCATGTGATTCTCTCTAGAACTCGCCGCTTTTCGCGGTCGAGATTGCAATATGTGTTTTCGAATTTGGAAAGGATAAAAGGCCATCTTTGTTAACCACGATTCACCAAACACTAACCCGATGATGTATACCATTTGTCGCCTTCTTCGAGCTTTTATTAGACTTATTCTTTCGATTAACCGGATGATGTGAGTGAGGATGGATATGGGAATCAAAAGGGTTGAAATTTTGATGTAGTTATGACGAGAAAATTACTTTAGAGAAATACATCTGTAGTAAGAATAGTACATTTGTTGTGAATGATAAACCCTATAAGCTCTAGAAAAGAAAAGAAAAGCAATGATAAGTTCACTATGTATTTTGAGCATAAAGGGTCGTTAATCAAAGTATAGGTACCTTATGAGGGATAAAACATCGATTTAGCATGTTGAAAAGAAGAGGAAATGGACAAAGTCCATATGTTTCAAAAGTATAAACGGGTGCTTGGAATATTTTTGAGTCACTTAGCCATATATTATCCTACATTAACCAATGTGCCTACAATATAACCTATGAAAAGACCTTTTTATCCTTATTTGAACACATTCGACGCGTGGAGATATTAGAGAAATGGCAAGCCTATGGTAAGATTTTGCATTGCATTGATCATCGAGTATATACACGCCCCAATTTCCTTATGAGTCGAGTGTATCCTATATTTTACACATGCCTTGTGAGGGTCGAACTAAATGAGTTTTTCTTTCAATCGTTGTTCGTGTTGAATTGATTAATGTCGCCATGTGCACTAATGTTTTTGAGCGCTAATATGTTTCGAGGCTTAGAATGGTTATCATCTTTGCTACACTCGCTGATCTTTTCGCAGTATCTTCTGCTTTGGTTTTGTTTGAGGACAAACAATGATTTAAGTTTGGGGTTTGATAAACGCGCATTTTACACGCTTATTGTTGATATTTAAAGATGAGTTTAGATCATTTAATGTGCGCTATGTTTTGATCTTAATGTTTTATCTATTTCTAGAAGATATCGCTTTTGTGTTCTTTGATGTTGTGTAGGTCTATATGTTGAAAATCGAAGCAAGGAACGAAGCACAAGCCAAAATGCACAACTGCCCAACTTCTAGCGACCATCCTAGCGGTCGCTAGGCTGGTCGCTAGGCAAGCCAGCGAGCGCCAAGACCAGACGCGACCGCGACCTCGTGCACGCGAGCAAGCTCCAGCGCCGAGAAGTCACCAGATGATTATCACGCTGGCTAGCGATCGCCAGCTGTGTCATGAGCCAACAATGCGAAGCGCAAGAGGCGATCATGAGTGAAAGGAGCGCCACGAGACATACCTAGCGGTCGACCTAGCGATCATGGAGGAGCGGTCACGAGACGCAGCGCGTATGAAAATTAGGTTCGGGGTGCTTATATATGGCAACACCCTCGCGCCTCAACTTCGCACACACGCCCTGCACCTCTTTTTCTCGAGTTTTTCATCGCTTACAATTTTTAGCTTGGCTTCCATCTATTTTCATTCTAGAGTTTAGTTGAGCATTGTTCTTCGTTAGTTTTACGATCCTAACGCCGTCCGGACAATCTTTGCAAATTTCCGTCACCGAGGTTGGGATTCAAGCCAACGATTGTTCATCGACGCCTAATACGGGTTCCATTTATATAATTTCTATTTTTATGGTTAAATCGTATTTTATTCCGCTTATTATGTCCGCTAGATTGCTCTAATCCTGTGGTTTGTATGATCCGATCCTATATGTTGTGATTCCCCGTTATCGCTATTTACCTTCCGTGCATCGATTCATGATTCTCGTGCTTATTTATATGTGTTAATTTCGATCAATCTTGATGCATATCTAGTTGCCGCTAATTACGTGAATCGTGTTAATTGTCAATCGATCTCGAAGTTAATAGTTCTAAGCGGGCGGGTTGTGAGTGTCCTTCCTCGGCAACTATGTACGATCAAACCCTTCATAAGAAAATAGCCTTTCTTAGATTCTTTCTATTGATCGAGGGTCGTTTATAAATTACGACTTAAAGTTACCAATTAGGGTTTTTTTATGATTTCATGTCATGGTTTTAAGATAATTTTTATTATCTTACATTCCCAAATTCCCAAACTATTTTACTTCATCATTCATAGACAAACCTCAAATTATGAGTCATATACTCCGAGTCTAACCTCGACTCAAACCTTAGTGTTCTTCTAAACGTTATTATGTTATAGATTGTTGGTACTTAAGTTATGATTGGTAAATTAGGATATTCTCAAGCCACTGACTAGACTTAACAATTATAGTTACGTCCTAGTAGGTTATGCTTGACGACTTGTCGTATTACCATGACGAATGAAAGGAGATCCTGACTTATGATTCGAGATATTTCATACCATCACGTAAATAAATACTTAGGAATTAATTGAGTTCTTTGTGGATACTAACTCGACCCTTGAGACATAAGGATTGACATCTTATGTTTGAATCATAGCTTACACCTTTCGACCTTGTTTGTTTCTCATAACTCGTCGGAGATTGTGTACGTTATATAATCGCTATTCGTATCGAGTTATCTTAACGCTCAATCTAATATCGTATTAGGTTATCGTTGTTGAGCATTAACGTTGTAAGTCGGATTTTGGTTTCTTTAACTTAGGAACTCACGTTTGAGTATCCTATTATTAATAGAAAACTTTAATTTGTGTCTAACTTCGATCCTCATTAATTCCTTCTTAAGTTATCGAAATTTGTCGATTTCTTTTGGATTCTCGTACATAAAGTACTATGTTGTTTACGTTTGAGGTTTTGTTTGTCAGCACTACATAAATATAACCATTCAACACCATACAACACCATACACAACATAAACTATACTAAAGCATTAGAAAACCCTAATTTCTAACATAATACCCAACTATTATGTATGTGTGCATGAGTGTTCCACTCATTCATCATAATCACAATCATTCATTCTAAACTTATAGATTAACTACCATGGCATCATTCACAATAAAAACAACTCATACTTAACCATTTTGCTATATTTTCGATAATTAGCAATAATTAGCATAAGTATCCAATAAATTACAATAAAATCATGATATGCTCCTATCATACCATAGAATTTAATTATTAACTCAATACCATCAATTAAAATTTTAAACCATGAGTTAACAATATGAATTTTCGGCAATTTTAAGTTATTGAACATTGATGTTCAATAATTTCCACAAAAATCATATCATGCTTATATCATATATTAAACATGAAATACCATTTCATATCATATATTAAAATTTAAACACATGCTTATTTCTACACATATATATTTCGATACTATCACTATACAAATATATATATTCAAATAATTTCTATCAACTTCACAACATGCTTATAATATGTACTAAACATGTAATATTAACCTTAAACATCAACTAATATTTATAATATGAACTAAATGCTTGGAATTCTTTTTGTCCTCACACATATATTACATATGTGTTCAATAAATTCTCAACAATGCATAATAGGTTCATATTATTTCTAAACATCATATATTATATTATTTTCAACAAATTAAAATCAAATAAAGTTTTGACCTTTTCATAAAAATAGGAGTAGTACCTCAAAAATTTCAAGATTAATATATGATGTTCATATCATATATTAAACACTATATCTCAACTATTTTTCAACAAAAAAATCAAAATAATTTTTAAAAATTAATATATATTTCGACCCTAACAAAATAAATAGGAGAAATAATTCAAAAAATTCCCATCTTTATTCTATATACTCCTAACACATCAACAAACAAAAATATGAAATAACATTCACAAAAGCATGCTTTATCTTCTATAAAAAAATTCTAACAAAATTTCAAAAATAACAAACATGATCCAAAATTTTCAAACTTTAAAAACATCCTAAGAACATATTTCTAAGCATATTTCATTCATGGCTTGAGAGCATTTGGTGGCTCAAAAGTCATGAAGAAAATGAAGAACAAAATTAGGGTTCTTCATGAAATAATTTCAAAAAAATCTAAAAAAAATTCTAATCCATTAAAAATGAAGAGAATGATGAATGCTATCTTTTTATGGTCTTAGAAAAATTATTGGAGGGTAGGAATGGTTGGGAAAGAATGATTAAAGTTTGAGGATTTGAAAAATAAAGAGAGAATTTTGGTGTTCTAAAGAGAGAGAGAGAGAGAGGCAAGGTTTTAGATCTGTAAAATGGCAGCAAAATGGATGTTGGGAGCCTATATGAGTGGTCCATTGTAGTGGTTGGGAGAAGACTAGTCAAATTACCCGATTTGGCATGTTAATACCGACTCTTTAAGATTTATTGCGCTTTCGATTGATTTCTCGAAAATTTAAGGTTTTATTTTATTAAATAGCCTTAAAAAGACTTATTTCATAGTTTGTAAAAATTTCATGAAATTCGGACGACATCTGGTAAGTCAATTTCGAATTATTGCGGAAAACAGCGTCCGGCGATTAAATTAGGCTCATTTGAAATTCTATTGAATTCTTGAGATTTAATCATTAATTTGAGTCTTATAAATCATTTCTTATTTATTTAGACCCTTGGTTCGAGTTTCGGTTCGTTCGGATCAGTTTAGGGCTTTTCCGGTATATATTCCCGGCGTTCGGTTAAGTTCTTCAGGAATTTCGTTCAGAAATTGATTCTTATGAATTATAAATTCATAATAATATATTCCTTCATGATTTTGATTGTTCTCAATAATTTCCATGATTAGCACGGACTGGAAGTTGATTCGGCTCGTGAATAGTATTTTTAGGCGATCGAAAAGATGTGCGAAAATTCCAATTCCTTGGCTTCTCACATGTTTTCGTGAGGCGATTCTAGAAATGAAATCCTTTTGTTGAGATTCATTCTAGATCTTTCGTTCTATGTTCAGGCTATTCAGGAAACCCTAATCCGGTTGGACTAGTCACTAGTTTTTTATTTCTATAGTTTTCGATCTCCGAATCGATTTTAATTCGTTTCGTTGGTTACCTTAAATATAATTAAGGTCTTAGAACCATAAGAAATTGGTTTAATCTTCACTAATAAAAGTTTTAAATTTTTCAGGTTATTACAAGGGGTCTAATATCTGATGTAACTTCATATAGGGTACCTAATGCAGCATCCCAACTATCACACGACATATCATCCTCATCTACTAGTTTGATTGGCTCTCGAGTTGATGATCTCCTCGGTTGGTGACGACCATCCGGACAACCCATCTTGACCTCCGTGGTCGGTGCGGGGGCCTCCTGCGGATCGAGCTGGCGTGAAGCAGATCGTCGGTGGCTAGTGTGGGGTACCTCATCTGTCGACCTACCGTGAAGCAGATCATCGGTGGCTAGCATGGGGTACCTCCTCTGGATCGAACTATCGTGAAGCAGATCGTCGATGGCTAGTGCGGGACACCTCCTCATGCCGGGATGCTGAGCGTCTCTAACTGACATGCTCCTAATAAATCGGTCCGACATAGCTCTCACGTGCAGAAAGAGGGGTACAAGATCTATGTCTCGAAGATCTACATCGGAAGAAGTCCTGCAACTGCTCGAACATATGTAGAGCACTCAAGATACAAGGCCCCTCTCTGACTCGTCGTCCATAATGGCACAACGTACACTCTCAGTCATAGAAACAATCGAGGCTTTGTCGAATCAAACACTCCTGGCGTGTTCGCAACATACATGGCTGGCTCTTCCTCATGCTGTGATGAATGTCTGCTACACTTTGAATACGATCGAGACACACCAGGTCGAGTAAGCTCAACAACTCTTGATGTATCTTTGCACTTGACTTCCCGCTGCCTTCGCGATCGACTTCATGACGGAACATGCTCGGCACACTGGGCGGGCACTCTCATGCACAGCATATGCTGCGCTCGGCGCGAGCTTATCATGTCTTGATCCGCTGCGAGACCCATAGGTAAAAACATAATAGCCAGCGGCTCACCCTCGTATATGCTCAAGTAATAAGGCTCTGTGTACTCAACGTCGAGCGGCTCTAATATACGATGACATACACGCTACAAAAAGACACACATGCGCATTATTGATTATTATGTATTTAATAAATATATAACAAATACTAAACATTTATTAAAGTTATCTGCTCGTAAAAAAACCACTGTAGTCGATCGGGGACTTTCAAGTAGTCCACATCAAATATCTAGACAACCTCATAGGTGTCTCGGTACCCGTACATATGTCCCGAGTCTGGAATGGCCTCATACGGCCAAATTTGTACGTCTTCCTCTAAGCAGCCACCTCCTCGGGTGCCTCTTCAGCACATCAATCCTGTGACAGATGATCTGGAACGAATACGAGTCAGATGGAAAAATGTCTCACGTATCCAAATCCTCAGCCAATGTCCAAACCCAAGGCTCGATGGCTTTCCTATCAAGGCATAAGATGATCAAATACGCCACTAATATAAACGCCACTTGTAAATAGTACGCGGCATCATCACCCTGTCGTTGTTTGTTGAATCGGCTGCGGAGCTCTGAAACAGTAGTCCTCTGACCCCGAAATAATCTATAAAACATGCTGGTCCGGAGAATGTAGTGCCTCAAATTCAAATCCAAACCAGACGGGTCGAAGCTCAATCCAGACACTAAGGCAAACTCAACCATCTCAAACCGTATTCGGATCCACAAACGTGGAACCATATCTCGAACTTAGGAAAACTCGGATCAATGACCTATCGTGTCATGAGATAGTGCAGTGCATTATTTGCGCTTTCTCCTCTCCTGAGATGAAGAAAATGGCCAAAGAAGTTATCTATGAATACATCAATACATCTGTGCTGCTGTAAACATGTCCTAACCTCATCCAATACTTCGTTTCAGATGTACTGATTGATGTGTCCAACATAACCTTGCATACAAGGTCTTAACCGCCTATAACGAGGTTGTAAATGCAAAAGATTAGGGTAAATTAATATTATTTAAACCAAAAATAATCAGTATATAGTATGAACGTTGCTGGAAATAATTTGTGCACGTTGATCTAAGTACAAGATTTAACCGTCTACTGAAGAACCGTGCACGATTTGAGCCGTGTACTGAAGAACCGTGCACGGTTTGAGCCGTGTACTGAAGAACCGTGCACGATTGTCACCGTGTACTGATGAATCGTGAATAGTTTCAATCGTGTATTGATGAACCGTGTACGATTTCAATCGTGTACTGATGAACCGTGCACGGTTTCCACCGTGTATTAAAGCACATCGTGTTCTTGCCCAGTACAATGCATGAACACTGTGTTCTTCATCAGTACACGGTGACAGCTGTTTTGCATGTTTTTGTCTTGTTTTTCTTTTGTTGTTTTAGACGATTTGGTTCCTATTGGTTTATATTTGAATATCTTTTGTGGGAATCATGTTCGTTTTCGTTTTGTGCAAGGAATGATCGCGTTAAAGTATTTTGGGCATAAAAGCGCACCCAAGCACCAGACTCGGCGTAGCCGGCGCTGGATGCACCCAGGAAAGGTTCGACAGCGCCCGCATCCGACGCTAGCACGCGTCCGGCGCTGGTACCCAAAGATGGAATCATCCCGAGAGCGCCTGCATCCGGTGCTGGCTCGCGTCCGGCTGGGCGCCTGAAGCTCCAATCAGCCCGAGAGTGCTCCCGTCCGAAGCTGGAGCTCGTCCGGTGCTGGGCGCCCAAGTTGGAGTTTCATCCCGAGAGCTCATGCGTCCGGCGCTGCGTAAGATGTGAAATTTGTCCCCAGAGCTCGTGCATACAGCGCTGCATCGCGTCCGGTCCTGCGAAAGATTTGAAGATAATCCAGAGACTCCACGCGTCCAGCGCTGGCATGCATCAGGCGCTGGCCCCCGTTTCTGAGAGCTGACGAGTCCGGCGCTGCGTTGCGTCCGGCGCTGGGCAAGGCGCGTTTCGCCTTGTATTTGAGCACGTGCGTCCGGTGCTAGGGTCGAGTCCGGTGCTGCGCGTGAATTTTCGGTCTCTATAAATATGTTTTAAACGCTGAAAACCCTACCTCTCTTTCATTCTTTTTAGTTTTTCTTTCGCTCGATGCCTCATCTCACGCATATTTCTTCCTTCTAGTTTCCTAAGTATTCCTTTACTATTTGCGATTCAAGATTATTGTAAGGATTATTGTTATTGGATTTCTACTCCTGAATACCAATTCCATCGTTCGTTCTTATTCGTGAGATTTCTTTATCGCTTTCAATCGTTTTCTCGTATTTCTTTGATGATGATTTCTATGCTTTGGTGTTGATTAATATTGCTATTGCTTTAATTATTATTGTCTTGTCTTTATTCTCTTCGAATTATACCTAGGGTTCATCATGTTGATTCTGTGTTCTTCAATCTAGGGTTTAATTCTTGTCTAGACAATTTCTTTGTTTTCTTAATTTCCACCTAGTTAATTTTTCTTTCTTTCCTTAATAATTCCTCGCCTAGGTAATCTACAGTTTTTAATTGACAATCAAACAACTCTCTATGATTAGAATGTTTAGGAATTTAATTGCTTTCGTGTGGTAACTTAGTAACGCCATGTTAAGTTTTCCTTGAGGGACGACTCGGATTAACTTGCTCGCTAGGACGACCTCGTTAGATTGCGAGAGACTTTATTAGTGATCTTTTCAGTCCAACAAAATTTTAGCGCGTTGCCGGGGAAAACTTTAGGCATTTTATTAATGTTGCATGTTTTTCTTTTTTATTCTTCTCCTTGCCTTTCTTATTTTGTATCGCAGTTGCGTTTGATCTCGTTTGTTGAGTGTTGTGTATGCAGGGATGCCGAAGTCTAACTCTTAGATTGGCATCCCCGTTGAAGTATACTCGCAAGCCAAGGAAACCGCGACTTTCTAGTGTGGCGGAGTTTGATCACTCCGATTGTGATAGCTTTTGTGAGGACAGTTCTCTCACTCTTGAAGGAGGATTCACTACCGTCGAGAATTTCTTGTTTGAAGAATCCCCACCTAGAACCATGGGTGACCAACAAAACAATAACCATGACAATGTAAACAACAATCAGGGCGCGAACGCTGCCCCTCGCCTGATGGGGGATTACTTCCGCCCAAGGATAGGGGAGACTACAAACCCTATCGTGTTGTGCCCCGCGGCACATGGGTATGAGTTGAAGCCTAACCATTTCAATCTCATTCCCACTTTTCATGGCATGGCGAATGAGGATGCCTTAAGCTTCATCAGCGAGTATAATCAAGTGGTGCAATCCTTCCCTCTGTTTGGCACGAATGAGGAGCAGTTGAAGATCTTGTTGTTTCTCCTATCTTTGTGAAAGATAAAGCCAGTCGTGGCTTATGAGCTTTTCATGACTCTTTGGCAAATTGGAACACTATGGTGGGCGAGTTCATGTTGAGGTTCTATCCGCAGTGAAGACCAAAGATATTCGATCCAAGATTATGTCGTTCAGCGGGAACTAGATGAGCCATTTCATGAAGTAAGAGAAGATTCAAAGAGCTACAGAGGCAATGCCCACATCACTTTTTCCCCTTGGTTCTCTTGTGCCAATTCTTATATGACGGTATCCTTAAATCCTATCAGGAAAAATCTGACGACGCGGCAGGGGGTAACATAGCTCATATCACAGCCGAGGCTCTAGATGAGATTTTTGATGTCATGGCAAGCAACTCCCTTTAGAAGGCATCTAGTACGTGCCGGTCCACTGTCAATTTCGTGGAGACAGGATCGGAATTAACAAGACAGATGGCACAACTTATGAGGGAAATGAATGAGATGAAGATGAAGCAGGCTGAGTTCCCTTCACCATCCCAAGAGTTCGCTACACCTTTGCAAGAGTTCGTCGCACCTCCTCAAGATTTCTCTATGCAGCCTTGTGGAATTTGCATGGAAATGGGACGTACAGCCGATATTTGTCCCAATATGGGTGCATCCGTCTATGAAGGCGGAGTAGAGGCCTATGCTATGCAAGGTTTTCCACCTCGCCAGCCTTATGAGCCGAGGCCGACCTATGAGCAAACCCATCCGCAATACAACTCGAGATGGAAGAATCAGAGCCAAGATCAGGGTTCGAGTTCAAACCCAAAGACTCGACGCCCCCCTGCGCAGCAGTACCCATCGCAGCAGTACCCGTCACAGTAGTACCCGTCTCAATAGTATCCACCAAAGCAGCAGGCTTATAGTTGCAGGGAAAACTATGTTTAGCCCTCTCCCGAGGATCTATCTTGGATGTTTAATTCACCATACATTGATTATATACCTAGCATGCACCTATATAATTAATTGCAACACGTTGGGGTTTTCGTGTTTACCTTTGAATGCATCGGCGAATGGATCGAGACTCGTGCTTTGACCTTCCGGATCAGTATCCGGTTGCCCAATCTCCAACGTCGGTGAGGGCGATCTATGGAGAATGCTTGGAAAATCACCCTCAAGCTCTCAAGAATTTTGAAAATCTCTCAAATGATGAACCCTCAAATTCTCGAAAATAATGATGATGATTATTAATCATTGACTAGATTTAATCTCTTACCTCATATTTATAATGCATTACCATAATCATATATGGAAATTACCATAATCCCATATGAAAATTACCATAATCCTATATGGAAATTACCATAATCCCATACCATAATCCCATATGGAAATTACCATAAACCTTTATGGACGGGATTATTACCATATTCTTATATGGAAAGGATCTATGTATATCCCATAAATATAATAATATCCTTATAGGATAAAGAGAATCAAATCCTTGCCTTGTAGAGCATAGGGGCGCGATTTTGCCTAGCTTACGGGCTGGATGGGCCGACCCGTGGATCAAATGCAAGGAATAAAGATGGGCCTCAAATAAATTAATTATCTTATGTTCACCCGAACATAAATTAATTTATAAACATTTATTCATGCCACTAGAGAATAAATCTTGACTTACCCTTTATTACCGAAGTTGAGTCGGGCTTGCACTTAGACATTACGAATCCCGTATTTAAGATATCGAGCGTCCATTAATTATTTATAGCATTACATTGCTTAAAATAATTAATATCTTTAATTCCTTAAGTAGTACCACTCAACCTTATTATTGTACTTGAGCTAACTCAATCTTGAGGTTTAGTACAATAAACCTTTTGAGCTCCTTAAGGGGCGTCATCATCCTAAACGGATACGGTGACTCGTCTGAGATAACTAGCGTGACATACAAGCACCGCCACCACCCAAGATGCGGAGAATATTGGGTTAGAACATATAACCCTCACCCATAACAAGTCAAAGTGATGGTCGACAACTCATACTCATCTAATACCTTATCGAGGTTTAGATCATCGTAAATCACCGAGATCTTGGTTCTTCACGACGGTCGGATAGAAGAACTCATCTCATCGTGATCCTTCATACGTCGAGACGTACCAAAGATAGACAAGCAACCAAGTCAAGTCACTTCTTATCTATACGCTGACTATACCGACAACTCGTCCTCAAGTTGTCTCGGTTGTGAAACTTTTATATCTCATTAAGCTTGACCAATCATACGGACTTCGTGATCTTCTACACACTATATGATCTAACTTATATATGAGATAAGGGACACGGTTATATGCAATCAAGTATTGATTCGGATAGGAGATTGTAATAGTGGTAACAGGAAACATTGTATACAAGCTCAACCAACACTGCTTTCAGTATACAACTCCAACAATAGTCAGCAGTATCAGTATTGACAGCAGTCATATCCACAACTGTCATACCCACAGTATCCCTACCCGCAGCAGCCACCACAACCTCAGTATCCTTACCCACAGCAGCCGCCTCCGTCGCAGCAGTACCCTCAGCCGTCTCCGTCACAGTAGTACCTTGAGCAGCCTCGTCGCCACAACAGTTTCCACGCGACCCTCCGCAATCTCAGCGGACTCTTGCTGAGGATTCTCTCGACGCATACATCGTAAAGAACAATCAAAGAATCGACAGTACGAAGGCGACGATGAGGCACCTCGAGGACACTATGGGTCAGATAGCCACTTCTATTAATTAGATGAGGCAGCAGAGTGAGAGGAACAAGTTGCGGGGTAAGCTCATCAAGCTCATGCCGTGACAGTGCTCCAAAGTGGAAAGGTTATCGATGACAATGTGACAATGCCGACTCTCGTTCCTTCACAGGCACCCACTGTTGACGCTGAGCAACCTCATGTGGAAGAAGAGGTTCCCGAGAAGAAAGAGAAGAGTGCATTGCACAAAGCCTCCAATCCTTATGTTCCGCTGGGACAACCTACAAAGACATTATTCAAGCCTCGGGTCCCTTATCCCCATCGATTGACGAATGCCAAGCAAGACCAATAGTTCAGCGATTTCTACAAGTTGCTGTCTCAAGTTCATGTCAACTTGCCTCTGTTGGACGTCATCCGAGATGTCCCTGCCTATGTTAAGTTCTTTAAGGAGCTCACCTCCAAGAAGAGGAACTGGGGAGACATTGCCAATGTGGTGGTCTCCGAGACGGCTATTCGATCATGCAACTTCCTCTTCCACCAAAGCTTCGCGATCCAGGTAGCTTTATCATTAAAATTGCGATGGGGAATGGGAAAGAAGCCTTGGGTATGCTTGATTTGGGGGCGGGAATTAATTTGATGCCTTATTCTATCTTTCAAAAATTAGGTCTTAAGGAGCTGAAACCCACAGGAATGACCCTTCAATTAGCTGATAGAACTATGAGATACCCCAAGGGGGTAGTGGAAAATGTTATGGTTAATGTTGGGGGTCTAATAATTTTGATGGATTTTGTGGTCTTGGAAGTTGGGGATGTGCGGGAGGATGGTAGGTCTCACATTGTTCTGCTAGGTAGACCGTTTATGGCCACCACTAATACCATGATAGATGTTAAGAGTGGCCTTATCAAGATATTTGTTTTGGGGACTACGGTTACCTTTTACGTGAGAGACGACCTTAATGCCCTATTGCTCATTATATTGATGATTGTGCCTTTGTTGATGCTATTGAGCCCTTGGTAGAGAATGTATTTTTGCGGGCACACACAGTTGAAGAGGTTTTCATGGGATCGGCCGACGAGCAAGAGTTAGCACATGGTGGCAAGCTTTCTGAGTCACTGTTGAACTCAAGGAGCTTCCAGCGCATTTAAGTATGTGTTCTAAAGGAAGGAAAGCGAGCCGGTGATCATCTCCTCGACTTTGGCTCGGTATGAGGAGATCGTTGATTGGTGTTTGAAGAGAACAAGCTCACCCGGGTGGAGTTTGGCTGATATCCGTGGTATAAATCCGCCACGTGTATGCATCGCATCACCTTGGAAGAAGGAGCTCGCCCGGAGAGATGGTCAAGGAGGTTGAACCCCGTGATCTCGAAGTAGTGAAGAAGGAGATCTACAAACTCTAGGCAAGGTCTCATCTTTTACATCGCCGATGGTGAGTGGGTGAGCCCGTGCATGTAGTGCCAAGAAGGGGCATCATTTAATCGAAAATAGCAAGAGGAGTTGGTGCGGTCCGAGCCACCACGGGATGGCGCATGTGCATTGACTACGAGAAGCTGAATGCCGCCACCAAGAATGATCACTTCCCTCTACCTTTCATTGATCAAATGATTGATAGGTTAGCCGGTCACGATTTCTATTATTTTCTTGACGGTTTGTCTGGTTATTATCAGGTTGCCATAGCTCCGGAGGACCAATCCAAGACGGCGTTCACGAGCCCGCATGGGACATTTGCTTAGTGTCGTATGCCATTTGGCCTTTGCAATGCACCTGGATCCTTCCAACGGTGCATGATGTCCATCTTCTCGGAAATGATCGGCGACTACATGGAGGTATTTATGGATGACTTTTCTATTTTTGGCTCCTCGTTTGATGATTTCTTGGCTAAAATTGATGATGTGCTTAATAGTTGTGTCGAGAGTCATTTAACTTTGAGTTGGGAAAAGAGTCACTTCATGGTTAAGAGTGGTATAGTACTCGGGCACTTGGTTTCTCATGAAGGGATTGATGTGGATAGGGCTAAGATTGATGTTATAGGAAAACTTCCCCTACCTGTTGACGTAAAGGGGATTAGGAGTTTCTTGGGGCATGTGGGTTTCTACCGTAGGTTCATTAAGGAATTTTCAAAAATTTCTCAACCCATGTGTCGTTTGCTTGCCCAAGATGTGCCTTTTGTGTTTGATCATGATTGTATGCACGCATTCTCTGTGTTGAAATAAAAGTTGACTAGTGCCCCCGTGGTTGTAGCCCCGAACTGGAATGAATATTTTGAAATCATGTGTGATGCTAGCAATCACGTAGTAGGGACTGTTTTAGGTCAACGTGCTGATAAGATGCTCCGTGTAATTTACTATGCTAGTTCTACCTTGAATCATGCACAGGTGAATTACACAACCATTGGAAAAGAAATGTTAGCTGTGGTATTTGCTTTAGAAAAGTTTCGCTCTTATATCATAGGTTCTAAAGTGATTGTCCATATTGACCATGCAGCTTTAAGGTACTTGTTAACCAAACCTCAAGCCACGCCTAGGTTGATCCGTTGGGTTCTTCTCCTTCAAGAGTTCGACGTAGAGATTAAGGATATGAAGGGGAGTGAGAATTATGTGGCTGATTATTTATCCCGTCTTCAATCCCCGAATGTTAGACTCTTGCATGAGACTGTTGCTAATGATTTTCCTTATGAAAATGCCTTTGCGGTCTCGTCTTCCCCGTGGTTCGCTGGCATTGTTAATTATCTTGCTTGTGGGGAGATGAGACCTGATCTAACTTTTCAGGAAAGGAAGCGTTTTCTAACCCTGTGCAGACAATACTTCTGGGACAAGCCATATCTGTTCAAATTTGGGAAGGATAATGTGATCCGTCGATGTGTGCCTAGGAAGAGCAATCCCAAGTGTTGGAAAGGTGCCACAATGGTCATTCCGGAGGGCATTTTGGTGGACAAAAGACAGCCTTCAAGGTGCTCCATCGGATTTTACTGGCCATCATTGTTCAAGGACTCCCAAGCGTTCTACCGTGCTTGTGACCAATGCCAGCGCACGGGATCTATAGGTGCCCGGAATGAGATGCCCCTCAATAATATTCTTGTGGTAGAAATTTTTTATGTGTGGGGAATTGATTTCATGGGACCTTTCCCTAAGTCTTTTGGTTTTGAATATATTTTGCTTGCCGTTGACTATGTGTCCAAGTGGGTGAGGCTATCCCCACTGGGGCGTGTGATTCTTATGTCGTTTTGAAGTTTGTGCGGGAGAATATACATTGCGGTTTGGTTTCCCAAGGCAATTATTAGTGATGGGGAAAGCATTTTTGCAACAAGTTGTTCGAAGGCGATGAAAAGAATGGGATTAATCACAAGGTGGCGACGCCTTACCACCCACAGACATCGGGACAAGCCGAGATTAGCAATCAGCAAATCAAGGGGATTTTAGAGAAAATGGTCCAACCTTCTCGAAAGGATTGGTCTACCAAACTTCCCGATGCACTATGGGCGTACCGCACCGCATACAAGAGCATCCTTGGGACGAGCCCTTATCGTTTGGTGTTTGGGAAGGTGTGTCATCTCCCGGTGGAAATTGAGCACAAGGCCTTGTGGGCTATCAAAACCATTTATTTGGAGATGCAAGATGCTTCCAAGTGCAGGATGTTACAACTCTCAGAACTTGAAGAATTCTGTAATGAGGCATACGACAATGCCCGAATCTACAAGGAAAAGGTGAAGGCCCTCCATGACAAACACATTGCGCACAAGGATTTGAAGTCCGGAATGAAGGTCTTGTTGTTCAATTCCCGACTGAAGCTCTTTCCCGAAAATTTGAAGTCTCGTTGGAGTGGCCCATTCATTATAAAGGAGGTGAAGCCGTATGGTTCGGTTGTGCTCATTAAAGAAGGTTCGGATGAATCGTTCGAGGTCAATGGCCAACGTGTGAAGCTCTATGTAGAAAGGGGTCCAACCTCCGTGATAGTGGAATCTATTTCCATTGCTGACCCCCCGTTGTCATGATCTATTCTTGTCAAGCTAATGACAGTAAACAAGCGCTTCGTGGGAGGCAACCCACGTTTCTTTTTGTTTTGTTCGAGTTTTCTTTCCGTTTTGTTTTTGTTTGTGTTTTGATCTTTATTTTGGTTTTGTGTGGTGCAGGATGTGGAGTTATTTTATCTAGAATTGAAATTTGGATCGGAAAAGACAAAGCGTGGAACACAACCTTTTTGTAGCCAAAAATGCACCCAAGCGTCGGATGCACCCAAACCGGCGCTGCGAGCATTAAAAATTTGCATCTAGAGAAGTACCCCAGGCATCGGACGCACCGAAACCGGTGCTGGGGTACTATTGATAGACAATACATGGAGTTCACCCAGCGCCGGACGCGATGAAACCGGCGCTGGGTGCGAATCTAACATGGGCAGAGAAGCTGACCCAGCGCCGGACGCGATGAAACCGGCGCTGGGTCCATTCTTTTTATTTAAAAATAATAATAATAATAATAATAAAATTTATATATTACGCGATTAGGGTTTCTCTCTCACGCTATCTTTCATTTTTCCCTCAGCGCCGCGCTCTCCCTCAGTTTCTCTCCCAAGCGCCCGCTTCCGCTACTCCGTCCGGCGATAATACCTCACGTCCGACGCTTCGGCCAACGCTGCGCACAAATACCATCGTCTTCCTTCGCGCGTCGCACGCCGTGCCCCTGAGCGCTCCATCCGGTGTTTGCTCTTTCCGCATCACATCCAGCGCCCGCTTCAGCCCTTCCGTCTGGCACCCGAAGTCTCATCCGACGTTCCGCATTAAGATCCATATTTCCAAGCGCCCGCGGTTTCAACTCCGTCCGGCGCTCTGCTCACAGCCTCACTCCCAATGCCGAGCTTTCTCTCCGCATTCCACACAGCACCCGTTTTCTCCCTCCGTCCGGCGCTGCAGCAGCGCCTCGCCTCAGATCCTTCCGGCGCTCGATTCATCCATCCGGCGCTCGTCTCTCGTCCCTCCGTCCATTCGTCCATCCGACGCTCTCCTTGCGTCCGGCCCTCTCCTCGCGTCCCAACGCTCGTTCTCGCTCCGTCCGGTGCTACACTCAGCGCCGCATGCCTCGTGCCCCAACGCCCGCCTCGCTCCGTCCGGCACTTCCCTCAACGCCGTGCGCCTGCGCCCGCGTCATCCTCTCTCCATCCGGCACTTCCATCAGCGCCGTGCGCCTCACGCCCTAACGCCATCCTCCGTCCGTCCGATGCTGCCTTCAAGCGCCGCACGTCTCAATCCCAGTGCGCCTCGCCTCAGCGCTCGCTCACCTTCATCTAGCGCTGCCCTCAGCGTCGCGGGCCTCGCGTCCGGCGTTTCCAAACTTCAGTGCTCAGCCTCCGACATACAGTGCCCACTTGCACGTATATCAATATGATTTGAACTAAGCAAGTTGTCGGTTCCAGCTCCCATTATCCTTGAGACGATGATGTTCCTATGGAGGAACCAGTGGAGGATATCAGCATAATGTACTCAGCCACATTTCCTATTTATAATCCTGTGGAAGGTACTCATTATCGTCGTTTTGCAGATCAAGATATAACTGCTCCGCGTCAATTCAATTGGAATTTGATGCAAAGTTTAGGTCTTGAGGATAAAATAAAGAAATATTTGAAGAATTTAGGACTGCTGCAATATGCTATGATGTAATTGTCTGGTTATTCTCCGTTATTAGTTGAATTTTATTGTACAATGAATTTTGATTATGAATCTGATACTATGACCTGTCGTCTATTGGAGCAAGAGTATGCTGTCACACCTCGTATTATGAAGGGGGTGTTTGGATTTCCAACTTTAGGTGCACGTGGTGTACCCCTTTCATTCAATGTCAGAGAGGCTTGGCAGGAATTATCAGGGTTTAACAACTTGTCATCAGTTGGAATGCCGAGTGGATTCATCAAGGATGCAACATTGGCAATGGTACATAAATTCATCGCATTCAATGTTTTTGGGAATGAGCAGGCAGACAAGGTCAATACTGTTGATGTCTTCTTGCTCACATGTACGGTAAAGCAGACAAAGGTTTTGTCGATATTCTTCATATGGGAACACTTGCAACTGGTGCAGCGGCGTAAGAAATGCCGGCCAACCTTGTGTCAAATCCCTACTGGTCTGTCAGTGCACTTAGGGATCATCAATAATGATGGACGACACATTCCTGGGTAAGATTTGATACGACCTAAGACGATTGATCTTAGTGAGCTTCGAGGCGCCCCTTTTGCATATAACAAGACAACTCTTGTACCTCATAATTTGAGGAATTACGTGAAGAGATATATGCATGCGCAGCTCGCAGAAGCCTAAGCAGCAGGTGCAGGACCATCTCATGCACCTTCGGGTGATATAGCCATTTTTGATACTACTCTTGTTTCCGATGATGAAGGCGACTAGCATGCCGAGGCAAGAGAGTATACAGAGCCCGTTCAGAGCAACGCCGACCCCAATCATCCACAGTTCCCTTTTCAGCAAGGTGCATCGGCGCAAGGGTATAATTCTATACGTGAAGAGCTAGGCCAGTTTAGGAATGAATTAGCCGATCACTGGATAAAGTTTCGTCAAGATATCTACTCTCAATTTGATCAGCAAAATCAACGTCTTGACGAACATAATCAATTGTGGCATGAGCAGAACCAGTGCTGGAATGAGTATAATCAGCAGATGATTGAGCAGAATCAGTGCATGGCTGCTCTTGAGGCTCAGTGGAACGCTTGCACCGTATTTCATGGTGCTCCACCTCCACCACCGTCGTCCGACCAATAGTGATTCTTCACTATTGGAGCGTATGTGTTTTTCTATTTTTGTGTGCGTCGTGTTATTTTTGTTGTTTTTCTGTCTTTGTTTGCTGTTTTTGTTGGTTTTGTCTTTTGCTTGATACCCCTCCGTTCCGTTTTTTCTCTTTCAAGGAAGTCGCCTATACCTTTCTCTTATATATTTATCTGCAATGAGAACCTTGCCTGTTTTAAGTGTGGGGGGGTTTCATTTTCCGTTTTGTTTGTTTTGCTTGTGTTCTGCCGTTTTGTGTTTTGTCGTTTCGTAACTTTTTTGTTTGGATTAGAGAGGATTTTATTTTCTTGAAATCAATGGTGCATGAAGAATTATGCTTTAAGTTGAATTAATTGTGTTTTGATCTGAATTTCATTGCATCTTGGTATATGGTTTTTAGTTTGATGAAACTTAGGTGTCAATTTGAACTATGGGACATGATTAGGAAGCTGTGATTAGATAATTTGTGTGATCGGTTGTCATATATTTCATAAATGGGACCATTTTCTTGTATGAAAAAAAAAAAAAAGAAAAGAAAAAGAAATCTGAAAATCAGTGATGTTGTGAAATAAGTGGGCTTAAAATTCGAATAAGGGGCTCTACCCCTCTTGCATGTGTTGTCTCTCGAATGGAGACTCTATGCTATGGGTATAGATATCTACGTTAGGATACTCGAGTGTATAACTTGAAGGTTTCACCTAACGATTATTGTCCTATAATCGGTTTTAAGTTCTACATATTTATTTATTTTTATCGTTTGAGATATCTTACATGAAAGGGAACAATGTGAGTTGTATATTGATTTCTGAAATCATATTTGAGTCGAAGCACAGCTATTCTATGATAAGTCACATGTTTGGATTGATGAGTGAGGATCATTGTATTGAGAATTGTATTATTAAGATGCATTGAAAGGATGTGAATATGTGATTGATTCTATTTGAAGTATTGATTCGATGTGTACCATTCTTTTCAAGAAACTAAAGTTTGCTCGAGGACAAGCAAAGAGTTAAGTGTGGGGGAGTTGTTTTGCATGTTTTTGTCTTGTTTTTCTTACATTGTTTTAGGCGATTTGGTTCCTATTGGTTTATATTTGAATATCATTGTGGGAATCATGTTCGTTTTCGTTTTGTGCAGGGAATGATCGCGTTAAAGTATTTTGGGCATAAAAGCGCACCCAAGCCCCGAACTCGACGTAGCCGGCGCTGGGTGCTCCCAGCGTTGCAAGGTTCGACAGTGCCCGCGTCCGGCGCTGGCACGCGTCCGGTGCTGTCACCCAAAGATGAAATCGTCCCGAGAGCGCCCGCGTCCGGCGCTGGCTCGCTTCCAGCGTTGGGCGCCCGAAGCTCCAATCAGCCAGAGAGTGCTCGCGTCCGACGCTTGAGCTCATCCGGTGCTGGGCGCCCAAGTTGGAGTTTCGTCCCGAGAGCTCGCACGTCCGGTGCTGCACCGCGTTCGGCGCTGCGCAAGATGTGAAATTTATCCCGAGAGCTCGCTCGTTCGACGCTGCATCGCTTCCGGCGCTGCGAAAGATTTGAAGATAGTCCAGAGACTCCACGCGTCCGATGCTGGCATGCGTCCGATGCTGGCCCCCGTTTTCGAGAGCTGACGAGTCTGGCGCTATGTTTCATCCAGCGCTGGACGAGGCACGTTTCGCCTTGTTTTTTAGCACACGGGTCCGGCGCTGGTGTCGAGTCTGGCGCTGCGCGTGAATTTTCGGCCTCTATAAATATGTTTTAAACGCTGAAAACCCTACCTCTCTTTTATTCTTTTCAGTTTTTCTTTCGCTCGACGCCTCCTCTCACGCATATTTCTTCCTTCTAGTTTCCTAAGTATTCCTTTACTATTTGTGATTCAAGATTATTGTAAGGATTATTGTTATTGGATTTCTACTCCTGAATACCAATTCCATCGTTCGTTCTTATTCGTAAGATTTCTTTATCGCTTTCAATCATTTTCTCGTATTTCTTTGATGATGATTTCTATGTTTTGGTGTTGATTAATATTTCTATTGCTTTAATTATTCTTGTCTTGTCTTTATTCTCTTCGAATTATACCTAGGGTTCATCATGTTGATTCTGTGTTCTTCAATCTAGGGTTTAATTCTTGTCTAGATAATTTCTTTGTTTTGTCAATTTCCGCCTAGTTAATTCGCCTTTCTTTCTTTAATAATTCCTCGCCTAGGTAATCTACAGTTTTTAAGTGACGATCAAACAACTCTCTATGATTAGAATGTTTAGGAATTTAATTGCTTTCGTGTGGTAACTTAGTAACGCCCTGTTAAGTTTTCCTTGAGAGACGACTCGGATTAACTTGCTCTCTAGGATGACCTCGTTAGATTACGAGGGACTTTATTAGTGATCTTTTTAGAACACGGTGACAACCGTGCACGGTTCATCAGTACATGGCTTAAACCGTGCACTATCCTTCAGTAAACAGTGACAACCGTGTACTTTCTAACATAATAATATGCACAGAAAATCCATAAATTCACCCTAAATTCAATTTCTAAGTTGCTAACCTCACAAGCAATCGAAATTTCATCAATACACGACATTGTGCACCCCATGAAAACTATTGTGTAATGCATGAAAACTATCGTGCATATAATGAAAACTCAGTTTTAAATGCCATATTACTCACCGGAGTGGTGCTCATAATTCAATGCCCGAAGTTGAAGGTCGTCGACCCGAAGTTGAAGGTTGACAGCGTGCTTGCGTGCCCGGTGATGATTGCTCTGACGTGGACGCTTCTTCCACCGACGAGCTCTCTCCTTCAGCTACTGCTCGCTCCGCCGTGTCCGACGAGCACCGTGAATCCATATCACTATCACTCATGTTGTTCATTTGTGTGCGTGAATTCGAGAATTTGCTTAAAGAGATAGAGAGAAGGCGTAGAGAGAGAGGGGAAAGAGAGATAGTCTGGACGAAGAGACAGAGAAGAAGGGGGGAGATGCATAGAGAGGGAGAGAGAGAGAGAGAATGGGTGAGAGAGAAAGTTGCGTGAGAGAGAGAGAGGGAGTTTGAATTTTTTTTTTAATGTGTGGGCCCAGGGTTAAATTTGTCTTTTTATCCAAAATGGCTAGATAACTTATTTTTTATGGTGTAGGTTGTAAAACTTATACTTCTATTTATTTATTTTTTGGCTAGTTAAATATATTAGCATATTATAATATAGCCAATTTTTCCAACAAGATTGTCGAATGTGTACTATAAAATAGCGAAGTTTATCGATACTATATACAATATAACCTCTATAAATTAATACAGTTGGGACTGAAAAAAGTATTAATTTTATAGAGGTATTAATTAATCGATAAATTAATAATTTATTAATTTAAAGAGGTATTCTATATTCATTTAATTAAAATTAATTACATCAGAATTCATGAATTTAAATTCAATTATATAGAGAAATTAATGAGTATTAAATGTTAGGAACTTGAATCATCTTATTAATGTTTAAAATTCATATGTATGTTCAATAAGAACTTGAATCATCTAATTATTTAATGTTTAAGATTCATATTATTGAATCAATGTTTAAGATTCATACATATGTTCAATAAGAACTTGAATCATCTAATTATTTAATGTTTAAGATTCATATGTATGTTAAATAATAAATACTTATAAAAGAATTACTATATATATAGCAAAAAATTTGTAAAAAATACAAAAAAATACAATGACTTCTCATTTAAAAGGTGTTGAAAAAAAAAACCATGACCGATCAAATACGCAAGTCACTATGTGAGTACAAGAGAGATCATCACACCCTCACCCAAAAAGACTTGCAAAATTACTCAAGAGAGATCATCACACCCTCACCCAAAAAGACTTGCAAAATTGGCTCGATGAGAATTTTCATTTGAAAGTTAGTCAATGTACTATTTCTGTGACGACCCGATTTCTCAAGGAAGTACGGATTAAACGGATCGCCACTGGTATGATAATGAAGCGGATACACACATAACTAAACCAATACAATTAACCAATAAGCTACTCATAAATGCATGAACTGAAGGAATAGGCTATTTCAATACGAACCCAAGTCACAAAAGGACTTGCCAAAAGATTCAATATCCAAATATAACCCAGTCAGGGCGTAATTCAAGGAATGATGCGACCTCGAGTTCAATCTGAAATTAATAATGATTATAACTAAAGGCACAAAACAATATCAGAGTTTGGAAGTAAAAACGTGTGGACATGCATATGACGATACATGCCCAAGGTTCTAGAAATCCTTTCTATTATACCAACAAAACACCTACCACTTTGCACCACCTCGCACTCATCGTCAATCCCTGCTCAACCTGCACATCAAAAATGAGATGCAGGGCTAAGTACAAAAGTACTCAGTGGACTCATTGCCGAAAATTTTTTCTTTGTAAAGTTATTGAACTGCCCACAATAGCGCATGAGGATTTTAGTTAAAGACTCATACCTATCAAACATTTTATCATTTTCCAAAAGTGTGTCTGGCCGGACTATTTCATCCATGTTGTTCCATATCTGCTCATTCATTCATTCATTCATTCGCACACTATGGAGGTGGCCACCTACACATAGTCGTCGTGATCGGTCGAGGTAGCTAACCTTAACACACAGTCACACGTGTACACAATCCGAGTTAGTCCTTAACTAAGTCGGATCCGATCGTTACCATTTTTTAACGTTGGTGGACCAACACATTCACATACCACAATAGATATACCAATCTCAGATAGGATAACAACAAAACATAAACATTTGGCAGTCAATAACAGTTTATGTAATAATATTTCATAAAGCTTTTATAAATCATGCTTTGAGATAGATATGCATATCATTTTGGTTTCAAGAGAGCTCACATGCTAGTCCGAAGCTAATAGTTCTAAGCAGGGTAGTGTGTGAGTGACCTCCGTCGGCAACTACGTACGATCAAGCCCTTCATACGAAAATAACCGTTCTTAGATTCTTTCTATTGATCGAAGGTCGTTTATAAATTACGACTTAAAGTTCTCAATTAAGGTTTCTTTATGATCTCATGTGATAGTCTTAAGATCATTTCTATTATCTTATATTCCCAAATTCCCAAACTATTTTACTTCATCATTCATAGATGAACCTCAACTTATGAGTCATGTACTCCGAGTCTATCCTCGATTCTAACCTTAGTGTTCATCTAAACATTTTTACGTCATAGATTGTTGGTACTCAAGTTATGATTTGTATGTTAGGGTATTCTCAAGCCACTAACTAGACTTAAAAAATTATAGTTACGTCCTAGTAGGTTATGCTCGACGGCTTGTCGTATTAACACGACGAATGAAAGAGAAACTTGACCTATGATTCGAGATATCTCATATCATCGCGTAAGTAAATACTTAGAAATTAATGGAGTTTCTTGTGAATACTAACTCGACCCTTGAGATATAAGGATTGACATCTTATGTTTGAATCATAGCTTACATCTTTCGATATTGTCTGTTTTTCTTATCTCGTCGGAGATTGTGTACGTTATAAAATCGCTATTCGTATCGAGTCATCTTAACGTTCAATCTAATATCGTATTAGGTTATCGTTGTTGAGCATTAACGTTGTAAGTCGGCTTTTGGTTTCTTTACTTAGGAACTCACGTTTGAGTATCATATTATGAATAGAAAACCCTAAATTGTGTCTAACTTTGATTCTCTTTAATTCCATCTTAAGTTATCAAAATTTGTCGATTTCTTTTGGATTCTTGTACATAAAGTACTATGTTGTTTACGTTTGAGGTTTTGTTCGTCGGCATAACACAAATATAACCATACAACACCATACAAACCAGACACAACATAAATCATACTAAAGCATTAGAAAACCCTAATTTCTAACATAATACTCAACTATTGTGTAGGTGTGCATGAGTGTTTCATTCATTCATCATAATCACAACCATCCATTCTAAAATTATAAATTAACTACCATGGCATCATTCACAACTATAATCAACTCATACTTAACCATTTTACTATGTTTTTTATTATTAGCAATAATTAGCATAAGTATCCAATAAATTCCAATAAAATCATGATATGCTCCTATCATACCATATAATTTAATTAGTAACTCAATACCATCAATAAAATTTTAAACTATGAGTTAACAACATGAAAGTTTTCGGCAATTTTAAGTTATTTAATATTGATGTTCAATAAATTCCACAAAAATCATATCATGCTTATATCATATGCTAAACATGAAATACCATTTCATATCATACATTAAAATTTAAACACATGCTTATTTCGACACAGATATATATTTTGGTACTATCACTATACATATATATATATTCAAATAATTTCTACCAACTTCACAACATGTTTATAATATGTACTAAACATGTAATATTAACCTTAAACATCAACTATATGAACTAAATGCTTGGAATTATTTTTGTCCTCACATATATATTAAATATGTGTTCAATAAATTCCCAACAATGTACATAGTTTCGGCCTTTTCATAAAAATAGGAGTAGTGCCTCAAAAATTTCAAGATTAATATATGATGTTCATATCATATATTAAACACTATATCTCAATTATTTCTCAACAAATAAAATCAAACAATGGATTAAAAATACTTAAATAAATTATGCCCTTTTGTGAAAAATAGGAGCAGTGTTTCAATAATTTCAAGATTAATATATGATGTTCATATCATATATTAAACACTATACCTCAACTATTTTCCAACAAAAAAAATCAAAACAAATACAAAAAAAATCCAAAAATTTTCATATTTTTTCTACATGCTCCTAACACATCAACAAGCAATAATATGAAATAACATTCACAAAAACATGTTTCATCTTCTACAAAACAAATTCTAACAAAATTCAAAAATAATAAACATGCTCCAAAACTTCTCAAACTTTAAACACAACCTTATAACATATTTCTAAGCATATTTCATTCTTGGCTTGGGAGAATTTGGTGGCTCAAAAGTCATGAAGAAAATGAAGAACAAAAATTAGGGTTTGTCATGAAATAATTTCAAAAAAGTAAAAAAAAAAATTATAATCCATTACAAATGGAGAGAATGATAAATGATACATTTTTATGGTCTTATAAAAATTATTGGAGAGTTGGAATGGAGGATTTGAGGCTTGGAGAAGGTGAAAACTTTGAAAAAGTAGCGAGAATTTTTTCTCCCAGAGAGAGAGAGAAAAGCACGAAAATGGTTCTGTAATCTGATGCAAATGGGCTGTATTGAGCCTATATGGAGTGCCCTTGGTGGTACTTGGGATAAAGACTAGTCAATTTACCCGTTTTGGCATATTAATATCGGTTCTTTAAGTTTTATTGCGCTTTCGATTGATTTCTCGGAACCTTAAGATTTTATTTTATTAAATATCCTTAAAAAGACTTATTTCATAGTTTATAATAATTTCATAAAGTTCGGATGGCATCCGGTAACTCAATTCTGAATTATCGCGAAAAAACTGCGTCCGGCGATTAAACTATGCTCAATCAAATTTCAATCGAAATCTTGAGCTTTCATAATTAATATGAGGCTTATAAATCATTTCTTATTTATTTAGATCCTTGGTTTGAGTTTCGGTTCGTTCGGATCAGTTTAGGGTTTTTCCCGTATATATTCTCGGCATGCGGTTAAGTTCTTCAAGAATTTTATTCAGAAATTGATTCTTATGAATTCTAAATTCATAAGTATATATTCCTTTATGATTTTTATTGTTCTCATTAATTTCAATGATTAGCACGGACTGAAAGTTGACCCGGCTCGTGAATAGTACTTTTGAGACTGATCAGGCAAGCATGCCTAAAAATTCCAATTCTTTGGCTTCTCACATGTTTTCGTGAGAAGATTCTAGAAATGAAATTCTTTTGTTGAGATTCATTCTAGATCTTTCATTCTATGTTCAGGCTATTCAGGAAACCCTAATCCGGCTAGACTAGTCACTAGTTTTTTATTTCTCTAGTTTTCGATCTCCGAATCGATTCTAATTCGTTTCGTTGGTTACCTTAAACATAATTAAGGTCTAAGCACCACAAGTAATTGGTTTGATCATCACTAATAAAAGTTTTAAATTTTTCGGGTTATTACACACCATCACCTTAAAATAAATTTCATCCCGAAATTTGCTAACCTTGGAAAAGATCTGGGTATTTCTCTTTCATAGCTGATTCCAATTCTCAGGTTGTTTCTCCTTGTCCATGGTGTCGCCATAGAACTTTTACTAACGGCATCTCTTTGTTCATTAGATTTTGGATACGTCGGTCCAAGATTTTCGTGGTCAATTCTACATAACTCATATTGTCATCGAGGACAATATCTGTCGGTGGTATTACATGGCTGGGATCATGTATGTACTTTCTGAGTTGTGAAATATGGAACACATTGTGCACGTTTTCAAAACTTGGCTGCAATGCAAGTCTGTAAGCTGTTGGCCCTATCATTTCCAAAATTTCATAAGGTCCTATGAAACGTGGTCGTAGTTTCCCTTTTATTCCAAATCTCACAATTCCTTTTGACGGGGAGATCTTCAAGAAAACTTTGTTTCCCACTTCAAATTGTAGTTCTGTGCGACATTTGTCGGCGTACGACTTCTGTCGGTCTTGGGATTCCTTGATCCGTTGGCGGATCTGTCTCACAATCTCGATCCTCTCTGCCATAGAGTCAGTCGTAATACTCTTCTTTCTCCCACTTCATCCCAGTAAAGTGGTGATCGACATTTCTTTCCATAAAGCGCTTCATTCGGGGTCACTCTAATAGTTTCTTGGTAGCTGTTGCTGTAGGCGAATTCCACAAGTGGTAATACTTGTTCCCAACTTTCTCCTCTATCGAGGACAACAGTTCTCAACATGTCTTCAAGCGTTTGAATGGTCCTCTTGGATTGTCCGTTAGTTTATGGGTGGAACGCGGTACTGAAATGTCATCGAGTTCACAATTCCTTTTGCAAGCTAGTCCAAAATCTGGATGTGAATTTTGAATCTCTATCAGACGTGATAGTCTTCGAAACTCCATGTAAACGTATGACTTCTCGAACATACAACCGTACTAATCTGTCTGATCCATGTGGTATCAGAATGGGTAGAAAATGCGCTCTTGGTCAAACGATCGATGATGACCCAAATAGCGGTATTTCCTCGTCGTGATTTGGGTAGCCCGGTAAGAAAATCCATGGCTATGTCATCCCATTTCCATTCCGATATGTCCAGCGGTTGTAAGGTTCCATACGATCGCTGGTGGAGTGCTTTCACTTGTTGGCACGTCAAACAACGTTCTACGAATGAAGCTACGTCTCGCTTCATTCCATCCCACAAAAATTTCTCCTTGAGATCTTGGTACATTTTGGTGCGTCCGGGGTATGCGATGTAAGAAGTCTCATGGGCTTCTTTCAAGATCTCGCTCTTAAGCCATTCGTCTTCTGGAATACACACTCTCCCGTTATACAACAAAACATCATTTGTTGCTTCTCTAAAATTTTTGTGGTTGTTGTCCTTGATCTTGGCTCGTACTTCCTCCAACTTCTTGCTCTTCCTCAGGGCTTCTAAGATTCGGGCTCTTAAGTCCGGGAATGCAATCAACGTTGCAATACAGCCTTCTATTATCTGAGACGGGTCCATGACTTCGATATCCATCTTCTGAAATTCCTTTATAAGTATCTCTTCATGACTGAGGAGACATCCCAAACTAGGGTGGGATTTACGACTTAAAGCATCGACTACAACATTAGCCTTACCAGGGTGGTAATTGATACCACAGTCATAATCTTTCACCAGTTCTAACCATCTACGTTGCCTCATGTTAAGATCTTTCTGCTCAAAGAAGTACTTCAGGCTTTTATGGTCAGTGTAGATCTCACATCTAACTCTATAGAGATGGTGTCTCCAAATCTTTAAGGCATGTACGACCACTGCTAATTCCAGGTCGTGGGTAGGATAGTTCAACTCATGTAGGCGTAATTGCCTTGAAGCATAAGCAATAACTTTTCCTTCTTGCATCAGAACACATCCTAGTCCATTCTTCGAAGCGTCCGTGTAGATTGTGTACTCCTTATCCGCTTGGCATGCATGAGTGCAGTCTTGTCGTCGACAACTCCTTCAATCTCTGGAAACTAGCCTCACACTCGGCGGTCCAAGTGTACTTGATTCCTTTTCTTAACAATTGGGTCATGGGTCGGGCTATCGTTGAAAATCCTTCGATAAATCTTCGATAATAGCTGGCAAGTCCCAAGAAACTCTGAATTTCATTCGGGTTCTTTGGTGATTCCCATTCTCGAACTGTATCGATCTTCGAGGGGTCCACTTTGATTTCCTCGGCGGACACGATGTGACCTAAGAATGTCACCTCGTCTAACCAGAATTCACACTTGCTAAACTTGGCAAAGAGTTGCTCTTGCCTTAACGTTTGCAGCACAGCTCTCAAGTGCTCTTCGTGCTCTTGGTTATTCTTGGAGTATATTAGGATATCGTCTATGAATATTAAGACAAATTTGTCTAAGTATAGGTGAAATACCTTATTCATGATATCCATAAATACTGCTGGGGCATTTGTAAGTCCAAAGGGCATAACGATGAATTCAAAATGACCATACCTTGTACGGAAAGCCGTTTTAGGTACATTCTCTGTTCTAATCCTCAGTTGGTGGTATCCAGACTTTAAATCTATCTTCGAAAAGACTCTTACTCCTTTAAGATGATCAAACAGATCGTCAATTCGGGACAATTGATCAAACAGATCGTCAATTCGGGACAAATGGTACTTATTCGTGCCATCATTCTTCTTCACGAAAAGGACAGGTGCTCCCCTTGGAGACAAACTAGGTCTAATGAAACCTAACTCCAAGAGTACTTGTAGTTGGATCTTCAATTCCTCAAGTTCTTTTGGTGCCATCTGATATGGGGCTTTCGACACAGGGGCAGAACCTGGTTCAAGTTCGATCGTGAACTCAATCTGTCGGTTTAGCAGTAATCCCGGTATTTCGTCTAGAAATACATCGGGATACTCTTTCACGATCGGAATGTCTTCTATCATTCTCTCATTCTGGTCTTCCTCCTGAAGATAGACAAGGTAGGCGTGGTTCTCTGTCTTGTTCAGCAACGTCCTTGCTTATAGTGCGGATATGATTGGGACTCTCCTCCCCATGTTGATCCCATGAAAGTCTATAGGTTTCTCTCCGGGATGTTGGAAAGAAATTTTCCTTTCATTACACAGGATGGTCGTATTATGTTCGGTTAACCAATCCATTCCTAGGATTATGTCCACATCTATTATAGGTATGACGTGAAGGTTATCTGTCATGACCTTAAGTGAGCCTAGTCCAAGTTCTAGGTTCGAGCATGTCTAGGTTACCGTTCTTATGCCTCCTACTGGTGAAGAAATTCTCATGATTTGTTCAGCGCGTTTAGGATCTAGTCCTAAGTTCTCTACGTATGCTTCAACAATAAAAGAATGTGAGGCGCCAGTATCAAATTGTAGGATAACAGGCAATTGGAGGAGTGTTCCCATACCTGCCAAGTTTCCTTAGTTCCTTGGCGGTTCCTGCAGGAATTCTCTTTCCTGATTGATGGCGTAGGCCCTGGCTTGTGGTGGGGTTGCTGTTGTTGTTGCAACTGTTGCTGCGGCGGCTGTCGGTATTGTTGTTGCGGTTGTCGCCATTGCTGTTGTCGTTGTCGCCGTGGTTGATAAGGTCGTTGGATCGGCTGGAAGTACTGAACCGGGGGCTGTTACGGAAACGGTTGAGCTTGGATAGCACGGACCGGTTGGACTCGGTTAGGCATATTGGGATGGCCATTTCCTCCTTGGCGTACCCCGGGACAGTCCCTAGAGTAGTGACCCTTCTGACCAAACTTGAAGCATCCATCATTCATGAATGCGCATGCCCCTTTGTGACTCCTATGGCACCTTGGGCACACGGGGAGTCTCACGAACTTCTTGTTTTCCCCGCCAGGTGCGGGTACCATGGGGTATCCATTACCTTGCCCGTGCCCAGATGGCACGTTATTCCCTTGCTATGGCCTCCTATTGGCCTGGCTACCTTGGATCCTTGTCCTTGGTGGGGTCCTTCCCACTTCCTCTTCCCACGATCCCCCTGGTTGTTCGACGGATGCACAACGACATTCCTATTCTCGGGCAAGGCAGCCTCGATGTCCAATGCCCTGCTGAGGGTCTCATGGTAAGTCAGATTTCCGTGGCCAGCCAGCGAAACCCAAATCTCATGGCGAAGTCCCGTCCGAAACTTCTCTGTCCTTTTCTCATCGGTGTCGACCAGCTGAGGCGCATACCGTAATATTTCGTAGAATGCATGATCGAAGTTTGTGACCGTCGTCTTTCCCTGGCGTAGGTTATAGAATTCATGTTCCTTCCTTTTCCGTTAGCTCTTAGGAATGTACTTCTCGTACACTCCCTCCTTGAATTCATCCCAGGTATATCCTTCCAATTCCTCTTCAGGCAATGTCGATCTCTTCGTCTCCCACTAGAAGTCGGTGGCACCGGTCATTTGAAAACCAACGTATGACAAGCGTTCTTGAGAGGTGTAGTGAAGGAAATTGAAGATTCGCTCTAATGCGCGAATCCATAGTTCCGCATTCACGGGATTCCTAGTCCCGTTGAAGGTTGGCGGATTATGTCCGAGTAATAGCTCCTCAATCCTTCTTACCGACGGTGGTGGTGGTAGAGTGTCATCTCTTTCGGGTGTTACCTCACTGTTTCTCGACGGCATTCTATCTTTCATAAATATACGTAATCAAATATCTTCTTATACCATCCGTCAGTATCATAAATATCTTAGCACGGTATGTATATATGATCATAAGTATAAATTTAGCACATCATCGAACACCACATATCATAACCTTAAAAACCAAAGCTCTCGGGGACCTATCATCATATCTAATCAAATGTCTCTATGAAGACTTTCATCATCGCTTTTAAGATCCACAAAAGGTCAGGTATGGAGTATAATGCTCCAAAAATTAACATCAGCATCACTCAGTGTACCTTGTCACGGTGCATACAAAAATCTAAATATTACTGTGGTCATCAGAATAAGGGTTCATGTTGAAACGACTCATCGTTTCCGCAGGCATCAAAAGATATACAAGGGTATATAGACAAATACTATCTTGTCCTAATAACTAGATCCATAATCTCCGGGGATGTAGACATTGCTCATCGTGTCGGAGTCAGAACCGGGAGTATGGGTACTATCTACTCCTTCTATCTCATCGTCAGCAGGAAGGTCCTCCTCAGGATCCTCTTCTGGGCCTTTCTCTGGATCCTCCTCCTCAATGACCTCAGCATCGAATGTGGGATCCACGGGCTCTCGGACTCTAATGACCATAGCTTCTCCCATAGCAGTCAGGTCTCGGTAGATCTCAATCATGATCTCCTAGAAAGCAGCGGTTGGAAATGGAGCAGCAGCAAGACGAGTACAAGCTCCTCTCACAATGCCTGCAGCTAGGCCACATGGATCATCAACCTCCACAGTATTATGGTACAGGGGTCCATACGGGGGTGACGGCGGCTAAGCTAGGGGAGCGTCGGTAGGTAGAGATGGATGCTGACATAGAATGATCGGTGGCGATGGTGCGGGCTCATTAATGATGGGGCTCGAATCTTACTAGCGGTAGGACCAAAAAGTGAGTCGAGGGCGGAAGGTCCACCTCGAACATGTTCCCCGCGGCCGAGCGAGAATACGGGTCCATCGGATGCAAACGAGGTACCTCGGGTGAATCCACTCAGGAATCTCATCACGCCAAGTGTATTCATACTCAGGGAGATACAGTCCACATGGTGCAGCTTCGTATACCATGAATACGTAGCTCAGGTGACTGGCTAAATGAGGCAAGTCCACCTCAAGATCGAAGCTCTCTCGGCATCGATAGATGTAATCTGCCGATATCTCATGAGCATATCCCTGCCAGTCGGATGGCAGTCTCGCGATCAGTCGAAGCACACCGTCATAATATGACGTACCATGGGCATATACAGTAGCCCAATGACGTATGAAACGAGCTAAGAACTCTCCGATGTTTTCTCCTCGGCACATCTGATAGGAACTGTAGGAGCGTAGCACCTCCTCGGTTGTGGCTCTAGAAGATAAAGGGTGCCTAGTCATAAAGATCGCCCAAACCATCTTATATTTCTAAGTTCTAATGAAACTACTTTCATGGTTTGGTTTCTGGGAAGAGACTGCATGCTTTCTTAGAGTAGAGCAATGATCAATGTCTAGCCTTCGGATAAAGGCTAAGTGGTCACTGTTTAGGTTGTATTTGATCTCGTTTCATGCGTTGTTTAATGTGCTCCTCTTATTGTTTTGATTGCTATCACACCGTTGTTTCTCGTTTTTCTCTCGTTTCTGTATGATCATGATCTCAGGTGAGGAAGCAAGGAAACAGAATATTAAAGCGTGCGAAAACGGATTATTAAAGCATGCATGGAAGAAAGAAGAAAATGAAGGCTTTACAACGCGGAGGGTCAACGACCGCTGGACCCTAGCGGTCGCTGGCACCCTGTTTCGAAGAATTTCCAGCGCGTAGAGGCAGCGCCCGCTACCTCCTAGCGCTCGCTGCCCTGCTTTCGTGGATGCACTCCAGCGCGCCTGGACAGAGATCGCAACACCCCTAGCAACAGCTGCCTAGACGGAATTTTCTTAGATATAAATTTGAGTTCTCGCTGAGACGTGGGGGTCGGCTTTGGTGTAGGGTTTTTTACATTTTTGACGAGAGCTACCGTTAAAAAAAAAAAAAGCAAGAACGATGTTTAAGATTTATTTTGGGATTTTAGAATTTAGTCTTTGGTTTTAAATGTTTTACGATTCTTATGCTTTTGATTGTCGACATTGATTCTACTCCGGAAGACTATCAATTTCAGTTCTATCGTCTTTATTTCTCGATCAGTGAGTTCTCATTGTTTTTTTAATTGTCAATTCATTGTTATTTTCTTTCCGTTATTTCTACGCTTTGGAGTTCATTCGAATTGATATTTTTCATGATCCATGTTCTTCCGTTATCAATCTATCTAATAACGTTAGGGTTTAATCGTATTTAATTCATGTTGCTGTTTTAGGTTTAGTTCTTGTTCATGTTATTACTTTGCTTTCGTTATTTCCGTCTAGTTAATCGGTAGTTAAAGAGTGACGTCAGCCCCAAACCACGATTAGAGTGTTTAGTTTTTCTTTCTGTTTTTGTGTGCGATGTCGATAGAGCCCTGTTTAGCCTTCCTTGTGAATACGACTTAGGTTAGCTTATTAATCTAGAATGACCTCGTTCTATTGCGAGCAACTTAGATAAAAATAAGTCGGAACAAATTTTGGCGCTGTTACCGGGGAAGGCTTTAGGCATCTATTTGCATCTTTTTGTGTTTTTTTTTTCTTATCGTTGTTTACCCTTTCTCTCCCTCAGGTGCGTTTGATCTTTTTGTTTGGTGTTGTTTATGCTAGGTCGTCAAAGCTTGAGACACAAGTTAGCACCCTTCGTCGACAATATCGACAGAAGATACAGTGTGTTTGAGGAGAGATTTCATGACGTTTACAATCTAGCGTTACTTTTTGAAGAAAAACTTGTGATCATGGCCGCAGAAGATGAAGGACCTAGGAAGTTGGGAGATTTTGCCAGGCCATCTTATGGGGTCACGGCATCTGCTATCGTTCTTTCTCCCACGGAAAGGAATTATGAGCTTAAGCATAACCATATCAATCTTCTGCCTTCATTCTACGGGATACCAAACGAAGATGCCCTGTTGTTCGTTCGAGAGTTTTGTACCGCTATGCAATCAATTCCTATACTGACGCTCAGTGAAGATGAACTTTTGAGGAATTGTTTCCCTTACTCCTGGAAGGATAGGTCTAAGTCGTGGTACCTCTCCCTCCCTTCCAGATCTCTACCTACCTGGAAGCATATGAGCACAACCTTCTTGCTCAAGTACTACCCGAATCATAAGACACAAGAGATTCGATTACAGATCATGCAGTTTGCTCAGGAAGTTGACGAACCTTTCCATGAAGCTTTGGATCGGTTTAGAGAATTACAAATTCAGTGTCCACATCACCAGATTCTGCCAGAACTTTATGGCAAATCTTCTACAACGGTTTGAAACATACTTATCAGTTCATGGTGGACACTGTAGTTGGAGTAAAGATATCTGAAAAGACGGGAAATGTAATATCCCGAAGATTTAAAGCCTAATTACGATAATTAAAATTCGTAAATTAGGGTTCGCCGCAATAATTGAATTAGTAATTTATCGAATATTGAATTTGACTAATCATGATACAATGAATTCCAATATCATATTCACTAATGATTGTGAATTAAGGAATATAGTTTATATAAATTCTTTCGGCAACGTCGATTGAATACCAATAGTTAATATTACGTTAATTTTTCTATGTGACGAAGCTTAGAATTAAATTTCCTTATTAATGGAATGAATTAATAAAGTCATTATGACTTTATTACGACGATTTTGAGATGGGTCGATTATGAACGTTTTGAGACGTTTCAAACGTCAACGTTTAGAGACGATTAGAAAAATAAGTCTAATGATCAAGGCATTATAATATTTAAATTCCTATGATTATTTTATGTAATTAGAGTATTAATTAGCATTGAAACAATGCTAGAGAATTAAGGAATAATTATGGGATAAAATGTGTAATTTTCGAAAACCCTAATTTCGAAAATTAGGGTTTTCACACATGAATCATCTTAATTATTTTTTCTATGATATAATTTATCATCTAAGACATATATTATGTTATATATCTATAAATAGCAAGAAAAATAAAATGTTTGACACTATAACATCAAAGTGCCGTGAACAATTGTGTAATATGTATTATCATGGATGAAATTTTGCTATCTTCCACCATGATGTGTAATTGGGGCACCAAGTGGGATATAATTACACACTAACCAAGATCATTAACTAAGAGAATCAAGTGGATGCTTTGTGAATAGTCTTGGACGTGTAGTTTGACTAATTGAAGTGAGAAGATTTTATAAAACTCTTAATTGGTAATGTATTTACATTTGGTAATCTGTAGATATTATTTATCTAGTATAAGACAAAATTTAATAACTCTCCTTTAGCAAAAGAGAGAGAGCCGGCGGTGGTATGGGATCAAAGTGAAGGATTATTCTTCCATTTATTAGTTGAAGTGATAGCTATTTATTAGGGAATATTGTGACAGATTAAAGTAGAGTGAATCATCAAAGAAAAGTCTTGCTTTGTTATATTTGTGTTTGACCGAGAGTGTGTAGGAAATAGGTGAAGTATGTATCATTTGTGCTTTAGTACATAAGTGTTGTAAAGCATAAAACAAATACCATTCTTTTTCCTAAACACAAGACTACCGTGAGCAAATAGAAAGAAAAACTTAGAGTGTTCATCCTTTTCTTCATCAAAATCCTTGATACTAAATCCTTTTCATCAAAAATCCAAGCCGGTAAAGAGGTTAGGAATCGAACAAGTTTCGATTATACGTTAAAATTTTCAATTTCCAACCGTTCGATTTTAATTTTTAAGCTTATGTTCTTAGTGCTACAATTATGAGAAATCATGTTAGCATGCTAAGTTGTTTACTAATTATGTTTAGTATGTTATGTTTAAGCATATGTATTGTTTAAATTAAAGGCTAAGCATGTTATAAATTAAATAGTGATAACCGAAAATTTTTAAGTTTAATTCGATGATGGATAAATGATATATGTTGGTAGTAGATCTCTTTGTGAATTATTGGAAACTTTTAGAAATCATATGCTATTTATTTGTAATTACCGAAAATTCTTAAGAATTATAAGTTAATGTACAAATTATGTTTAAGTGATATTATAGCATATTAATGATCTAGAGTATTGATTAAGTACCATGTGAATTTAATAGAAATTTAAGAAAATATATGTTCATGTATTTAAATTTTCGAGAGGTATGTTAGGATATGTTGATGAGTATGTTGAATTTGTTAGATTTTATGATGTATTTGTGATTTATGATAATGGTTAAGTATTGTGTGAAGTTGTAAAAAATTTACAAAAATGTATGGTAAATTGTTGAGAAAAATCGAGAGGTGTAATGTTTAATACATTGATGTGTGAATTGATTTTGTTGGATATTATGTTAGATAAATGATATAGGATGATGTTTAAGCATTGTGTAATTTAATTAGAATTTTAGAAAATGTTTAGTTAATTTTTGGAAGAAAAACCGTGAGCTATAGTATACGATAGGTGATGTCCAAATTTTTCTATAGCTAATGTTAATACATACTAATGATCCTATGATAATGTAGTGTACTATATGAATTTAGAGGAATTTTGGAAAAAGTTTGAGAAATTTAGCCATGAAGGCCGAGAGCTAGAATGAGAATTAGGGTTTCTAAATTCTTTATTTCAAGAAAAATAATACATTAGGTGCTTAGAATATATTTTAGACCAATTAAGAATTTATGGGATTTTAGAAACATAGTATACTATGTTTACGCCGAAACGTTATATTAAATAACGTTGACTATGAAAAATAATATATAATGTATAAGTTAAATCATATTAAAGTAAAATACTAATCAAGTTTATTGATTTACGTGAAAAATCGAGAAATAGGGTTTTATGAAAAGAAATCGATTGAAAATCGATTTATATGAAAATTGGTTATAAATATGTTAATAATTCGAAAATGTGTTGAGAAAAGTCAAAAACGTTGACTTAAGTCTCAAACGTATGAAGTACGTTGAATAAATACACTAATACGTGTAAAAGGTTTTAAATTTATAAGGATATCTCATTGGTGAGAAACGATTTCATAATTGAAATCATTTTATTGAAAGACGTTGATATAAGTTCAACGTTTAACCTAAATGGTTAAAATGAGATAGTAGATCATATCTCGTCTCTATCGAAGTACGAGAAATATTTAGTTAAGATATGCGATGAAAAGACGTATTCAATTAGTTAGGGGATTAGAATTATTATATTATAAAGTTATCAAAGTTTATTAAACTTTGAAAATCTCGAAAAACATGACCAACGGACTAAAATAGTTTTTACGTAAAGGTTGGACGCGGACGTGACGAATTGGCGAAACAAGAAACCTAACTAAGAAAAACTACAGTCCAGGTGGGCTTTACTATACTCGAAAAGATAAATTACTTACCAAATGATTTATTTACGATGCTTATTTGTAAGAAATGATGATGAAATGATTTATTTAATTACCTGCCCAAAATGTTTATGTTTTATGTATGTATCATATTCATGATCGAATGATGCATATTGTTGGGTAGCTCCCAACTTATGAAATGTTTGAATTCGTATCATTGTTAGTACCGCAGGATGATTGAGAATTTGTATCTGTCTTGGGAGTGACAAGGATTTTGTGCACTATTTGGTATTTGTGTCTTTGAAAGGGTGCTCGATCGGTCACGGCGTCCGTGGGAGGAGGCCTCGCTTCTACTGTGCGAGATGAATTTATGAGATGAGTTGATGGAACTGTTGTGATGAATGGAAAGGGATGTGGATCATACATACAAGGAAAATATGTCTGCCAGACAAATATTTATGGAAAATGACGGAAAATATTTAGTAAGCACGAGCATTTCAATTAAAACCTCGTGTATTCTTGTGATAGAACCTTTGTAATTTAAATTTGATAAAATGTTTTGGCATGAGTTCACCGAGTGCATTCTTGTACTCCACCGCATGTTGCTTTTAAATGTGCGAGGTTGAGCGATTCAGTGGATGGGCGTGTTGAGTAGTCGGGCTCCTTTTGATAATGAAATGTTAGAAACCTTGAATACACATCGTCATATGTGTATTCACATGCTTTTTCGCTGCGATAGAACGCCATGTTTATCTTTTGATGTTAACAGTTGAATCCCTCCAGATCAGTGAATCTTTTGTTAAGGATTTGTAGGCCTCTTTCTATATGTAAATTATGTGTGTCTCATACATAATGGTTAAAACTTCTTAATTTACTTTATGTATGTTCCACAAGTCTTTGATTAATTCTCTTTAATATTCCGTGATTACTGTTCCAAGTATTAGTCCTCGTTAATCCGTCCTTAGGATTAGAGGGCTGTTACAAAGTGGTATCAGAGCAGTTCGCTCTTTGTATCCAAAACCTCCTTTCAAAGTCGAGTCTAGATTGAGTCACTAGAGTTCTAGAGATCAGCTGACTAAGCTCAACACTCCATCACATCAAGCTCAACCGGGATGAGGTAAATGATTCTTCTCAATTTGAAATGCAAAGTTAAAGTGAAAATGTTTTCTTCTCAAAAGTTTTGAAAGAGAGATTCGAGAATATGCGGTATGGGACAAAGATATTCAAGGAAAGCTCAAAGATTCCAACAATATGCGGTATGGGACCGCATATTTAAGGAAAACAAAGGATTTGATGTGTTCTAGATAAATGATTTTCTCAGTTTTGAAAACGAAAAATTTGAAATTTATGAGAATTTGTTGAAAGTGAAGTTATTACAAATGTTGCAAGTGAAGGAATGATTGTGAAGTTTGAATGAAACGAAAGTTGCGAGAATGGAAAGATACGGAAAAAGGTTGTGAAGGGAAATTTTGAGAAATGATGGAAAATGTTGTCGACATTGGTGTGTTGAAAGTTTTATTCTGAAGTCATGTTTTGAAATTCATGAAAGATATGACATTGATTTGAAATCAATGGAATGGTTGAAATTGTGAAATGGAATTCATGAATAATGTTGGTAATGCAAAATATGCCATGAAACTTGAATAAAACTTTCAAGTTTTCATAACGAAATCCATTCAAGTTTCAAGATTTTGTATAATGAGTGAATATGCTTGAAATAAACATGAATGGCCAAAGTTGAAATGATGAATTTTTTTTTTAAATTCAAAGAAATGTGCATGTATAAATGAGCTATGTTTTCAATGTTTGAAACTTTAGTTTCAAATCTCAAGATTGATTATGACAAATAAATATGTCGTCTCGAGAAGAACATAGACGAGATAAGAAGCATGCTCATTTATTGCGAAAGAACATAGAAGTACGAACTTCCTTCCATTACGAGAACAAAAGAAAAAGGAACGACATGAAAAACGAAAGTAAAGTTAGACTCGAGCTCGGAAAGCAAAAGTTTGATACGAAAATGAATGATCTCGACTTCGTCACTTCGACTTTGACTTCGGCGTCGATACCTTCGACTTCGACTTCGACTTCGACTTTGATTTCGGCATTTATGACATCGACTTTGGCATCTTCGACCTTGGCAGCATATACAACCTCGGCTTCGGCATCAGCCTGTATGACCTCGGCGTCGGCACCGGCATGCACGACCTCGGCGTCGGCATCACCTACGACCTCGGCGCGGGTTTTTTCTGCACTGCACAGTGATTTTGTTTTGGCTCGTTCTCCTCCGTTCGAACTCCGATTTACGCACGGTTTTCACCTACGTACTCCTAACGCACTGTAATTTATTTGTTATGACGGACCGAACCCCTGTTTCCTTCTCCAGAATTTATGAGAATCAGTTGAAGTTAGTTATGGTTTACTTAGAAAGAAGACTTTATAGTATAATAAGAATCTTAGAACGCTACTAGATAGTAAGCTTCTCAGTAGAGCAAGAAATCTACGACGTGTGTTGTTTATGAGAACATTTCCTGATAACATTTATCTGTTTATCAGATGTGTTTGGATTGTTTATCTACTTAATAGATATGTCCAGTTTATCCTATCTGCTTAACAGATGCGTTTAAGTTTATCTTATCTGTTTATCAGATATATTTAGATTGACTTATGCTAGTTTTGTCTGTGGAAGATGGCGAGGACGCGTCACACAGCTAGGAGGAGGTTAGGGCCGAGAGCTACACCGGAGGAAGTGATTCACGCATACCGTACTTACGGCATGTCTTTGGGGTGGACTTGGAGAGTTTCTGATGCATTACCTCCGACACTGGATGGATGCACGTGAGCATGGCGTGACGGATTTCGACGGTGTTAAGCGCCTCTTGACCCGACTACCGTGTGACTAGGAGGACTATGCCAGGGAAGTGTCGGGCGACTACATATACCGCGTGGAGGGTAATTATGACCTAATCGCAGACCAACCGAGATTCATCAGTCATCTGAGCTATGTCTTCAGCGTGTATGGGGTTGCACCGAGAGGACCTTATATTCCCCCGAAAGAGTATACTTGGCGCGATGACTCGCCAGAGTGGCTGTATACTGAGGTTCCTCGAGTGGTCGATCCCGTGGTACCGAGATGTTTGGAAGCAGGAGATCGACCTGCACATGTGACTAGGGCATCACGATCGAGAGCTCTAGGGACGCCAGTCTTCCCGCCGCTGTCAGTAGGACATCCATCACGACCACCACTCCCGGTCCTACCACCGATGATGGCGCCACCGCCTTCAGCAGAGCCATATCGACAGACGGTGCGTATGAGGGTGTCTGACCCTCGAGATGATTATAGTCCAATACGCGATATACATGCCATTGGGGATGACGGAGCGGGACCATCTAGGGTACGAGCACGTGAGGATGATTCTGATGAAGACTCTGGTGAGGAAGAGGATCCCGAGGAGGATCCTGAAGAGGATGAAGACCCGGACGAGGATGAGTGATAGAGACTTCAGACGATGATAGTGGATGAAAATTGGTGTAGATATGTATAGTATAGTATGTGTGTAGCGTGCTTGGTAATGTTCAGGTAGTGGAAAAAAAAACATAGTATTTTGTAATGTTATGTAATCCAGTATGTTAGTGTAATGATGGTTAAGCTAGAAGGAGTGCCACAGTATGTACGTGACTTCTTTTGTGTTGGCTGTGTAGTAGCCCGAAAATTTTATAGTAATTGATAAAGATTAATTAAGCATTATTAAAGGTTTAAAAGCTATTTAAGCTAAGGATTTGAAAATTCAATATAGTGAAGATATTAATCGGTAGGAATCGATTAATTTAAGATTTGAACATGTGAGATTGAAAAATGTGGAGATTTAATAGAATTGAGTTTAAATGTGATAAAATGTGAATTATGTGTTTATTAAAGTATGTTTGTATGAAAATGCTATTTATCCGAAAATAAGTTATAAAATGCTTTAATTATTTTTATATGGATATTTTATTATAAAATGAAAGAAATTATTATCCAAGGTATTAAATCATGTGAATAAATTTATTTTAGCATTAATTAGTGATTAATGAATTTATTTATGCTATTTTCGAAAAATTTAAGAAGCTTAATTGAATGAATTGATTTTATTAAATAAAGGGATTTAAATTATACAATATGTATCTAAATTAAATTATGAATCTAAGTTGCATTACATCTTATAAATTGTTATAGATAAAATTTTATTTAATTAAATAAGTTAGAATATATGTATTAGCAAAAATTGAGGTGCACTTATAATTTTATAGAAATAAGTGCATAATTACTATGAAATTTGTTCTAAATTCAAATTAAATGTAAATAAAGTATCTAGAAACCTAGCATAAGAAATAAATCATCTTCTTCCTATTTTCCTCCCAAAACACACGACCCACACACACTTTACACACACTAAAATTTCATCTACACTTTTACTACACAATTAGACTTGGAATTAAAGGAATTAATCCTAGCAAGGTAAATACCTCATTTGATCAATAATTTTATTGTTTAAAATTCAAAATAGCATGTTCTATCCCTATGGAATTTTCGAAAATTTTAAAGTTTTAGCTATGGATGATTTGTTTAATTTTTGTTACATGTATTGATTTAATTATGATTATGGAGTTAGATTAACATATGTTATGGATTTAATTTGCTTAAATTCATGAAAGTGAAAAATTAAAGAATGACACCTAAACCCTAATTTTTGAATATGATTCATATGTTATGATATGATTGAATTAAGCTTGAATATATGTTTACATATGCTTATAAACATCATATAAATGAAGAAATTAAAAATTAAACCATGATGTTAATATTGAAATTTTCAAAATTTCATGTAGTATGAACTTGATGATTTTGATTTTATTTGATCCATTTGACATGATAATTATGTTTAGAGATATAAATAATGTATAAAATGAATTTATAGGAATTTAATTTAATTATATGCATTATGTTCAAAAATTTCGAAAATGAAGGGGACATTAGGAACTATGATTTCTTGATTTTATTTGATGAATTTGAATTGATATTTGAGATCTATGATAAAAATAAGGCCTAGGTAGAATTTATGGGAATTTTTGAACATAAGTATCAAAAGTTAGAAAATTAAAGTTTAAGACTAAAGTTACGATTTTATGTGAAAATTCTTAAGTAAGACTTGAATGAATGATGAAATAATGATCAATGATGCTAATTAAGTATAATTATATGATATTTGATGTTGAATAGGCTATAGATATTCAAAATATCGAAATGTAGTTAAATCGCCTTAGCGATTAACGTTGAAATATGTGATATTAATCTCACATAGAGTTCTTAAATGTATATTTGATGATGTGATGATGATATTGGGGAGTTTGGGATGACTTTGGAGTAGTTTGGTATGTTTGGGCTATACATATTACGATGTTACTCTGAAAATTTCGTAGAATTAGGCGTTAGTAAGATAATTTGTATGTTAATTGATAGTTGTTAATATATATATATATATCTAAATTAGTAAGAAGGATTACTAAAGTCAATGATAATCTTATGTTATAAGGATCCAGCAGAGGAAATCGGGAAGTAAAGAACGAAGAATCAAACTTGTTGGATTGAACGTCACGAGGTGGGTAATGATTCTGAACTTTATTATGAAGCTAAACATATGATATGTTATGAGTTTGATTTCTTGTGAAAACATTTGATCACCACATGATAATCATGCTAAATGTTTTACCACATTGTGGGTATGACGGCAATTACCTATCTCGCGGTAGGAAATACAAATTCATCGTGCACGTAGACGGTGTGAGCTTGCTCATGTAGCCGGCCATGGTAATCGTGGAGGAGGCCTACTTCCTTACCGAATAGCGTAGATAGGTATGACCGTAGTTGTGATCCTTCGGACCAACTCGGGTATGTTATGCCAGATGCGTTCAAAATAAAGTGTGGTGAAATTTTATTATGTGAAAGTTTTCGATGAACATCAATATAGTCATCTTATGAACTACTATTTGAAAGAAAGGTTTTCTTGAATGAAATGTTACTTTGAAAGATAGATTGACATTATCCATCGAGTACTTTCGGTACTCACGCCTCCAAAATGTTTTTAATATGCGGGTTGAGTATGAAGGAGCCGTGGTGGGAACCGAGCCGATATCATCTCGATCTTTATTTTGATTGGTTATGTTTGAATATCATGTCTTCATACATGATATTCATAAATCCTCATTGCTAGAACTTTGAAAACTTTGAAACCGTACTTTTGATAAACCATGTAAATATTTTGAAACCTTTTATATAAATGGTGAGTCTGTGTCCTCATTTTGATAATTCTTTGTAGTTAGATATTTCACGAATGCAGTTGGCTCACTCTATTTACAAACGTTATATTGTCCGCTTGTTTCCAAAACCTATCTTCTAAATCACTCTTTTATCGAAAGATTATCGTTAATTAAACCGATCACGGCTTGATTATTTAGTTAATTAAGTAATTAAATAGTCGGGTCGTGACAGGCTGTGTCTAATGTACATATGATCCTCATTGAGGCACAATTTTCCTATATATGTATGATGACCCTGAAATGGGCTTTTGCGGCAAGAATGAGTATGACAAAGATGAATGGTTTTATTAAAGCTGTTTTACGATAGGATTGTATGACGATATTATATATGTTTAAATTGTGATAATGATATCCGGTGTTAATTATATGTTTTAAATAACAGAATGCCGCCTAGAAGAGATCCTGAGCAGAGAGGTAGAGGAAGAGGAAGGGGTAGGGGAAGAGGTAGAATTCCAGTACAGGAAAATGAGGATATACCACAACCACCCCCACCTCCACCCGATCGTAGGATCGAGGAACTGTTTCTTAGGCAGCACCCTCCTGCCTTTAATGGAAAGGGAAGTTCGGACGATGCAGAGCAGTGGATAAGAACCATGGAAAGAATTTTTGACTTTCTACGTTGTACAGTAAGAAGAGCGGTCTGTCTCAGACATTTTCAACTCACTGGAACTGCCGACTTCTGGTGGGAAGCTAGGAGGAAAATTTTAGCACCGGAGCAAATGGATGAGTTTACCTGGGAGGATTTTAAAAGGGATATGTATGAGAAATACATCCCAAAGAGTTATAGGAAGAGAAAAGAGCATGAATTCTTCAATTTGAAACAGGAAAAGATGTATGTGACAGACTATGATCGCACTTTTTGCGATATGTCAAGATATGCCCCTGATCAAGTAAGCACGGATATGAAGATGTCGGAAAAGTTTAGATCTGGTCTAAGGTCAGAGATAAGGATGTCTTTCGCCAGTCATGGAGATTTGACCTACACTGAAGCTCTTGGACGGGCTTTAGATATTGAAGCAGCTATGCCAGAGGATAGGCCATCACAAACTCAGATGCATAATACAGTGGACAAGGGAAAGAGAAGATGGGAAGGGAATGTCAGTAACAATAACCGAGAAAGTTTTGGAAACCAGAATAACAAGCGGCCGTGGCAAGGAAACGTGGCACCTCAAGGGCAAAGATGGAAAAGGCCAGTCTTTTTCCCCCCAATGGGAGGTCCACAAGAGCAGATAAGGGCTCTTCCTTGCCCAAAATGCCAAAAATCTCACAAAGGGATGTGTTTAGCGGTCAACTGTTTTAAGTGTGGTGTGAAGGGCCACTATGCTAACAATTGCCCAGGGATACGCCCGGGAATGGTGGGAAGGCCGAACCAGCCTGGCAATGCCCAGCCACTCAGGGCTATTCAATATCAGCCCCAACCTCTGCAACAACCATAGCAACAACAGTGGCAACAACCCCAGCAACAACGGCGACGACAACCACAACAACGCGAAGAAGAAGAACATCAAGAACAAAGCACCACGGCAACAACAAAGAGAATCGGCAGGGCAAGCACCCCATCAGCCTCAACCGACCCAGGCTAGAGCGTATGCTCTACACCGGAGGCAGAATGAACAGAACCAGGGAAACCTGGCAGGTATGGGAAAACTTCTAAACATACTTGTTATACTTTTGTTCGATACGGGTGCTTCGCATTCTTTAATAGCAAGAGCATGTGTTGATATGTTGGAACTTAGATATGAACAACCGAATCAGGAAATGAGAATCTCTTCACCCATAGGAGGGATTATGACTGTTACGCATGTTTGCTCGAACCTAGAGTTGAACTTAGGATCACTTAAGGTTCTGTCGAATAACTTGAACATAATACCCATGGGCGATGTAGATATAATTCTAGGGATGGATTGGTTAGCTGAAAACCATTCCACGATTCTATGCAAGGAGAGGAAAATTTCGTTCCATTTTCTTGGACAAAAAGCTACGAGCTTTCATGGAATCAACATGGGGAAGAAGATCCCGATTATATCAGCGCTGAAGGCAAGGAGAATGATAAACAAGAAAGGATGTCGCACATTTCTTGTTTACCTAAATGGAGAAGATAAAACGGAGATAAAAGTAGGAGATATGGAGATTGTTCGAGAATTTCCAGACGTTTTTCCCGAAAATTTACCAGGATTACCCCCCTGATAGACAGTTGGAATTCACCATCGACCTGGAACCCGGATCAGCTCCAGTGTCGAAGGCACCTTATAGGATGGCTCCGAAGGAACTGGAAGAATTGAAAATCCAAATCCAAGAACTATTGGACCTAGGTTTTATCAGACCTAGTGTATCGCCTTGGGGAGCACCTGTCTTATTTGTCAAGAAGAAAAATGGTTACTTGAGGATGTGCATAGATTATCGGGAACTAAATAAAATGACGCTCAAGAACAAATATCCACTGCCAAGGATAGATGACTTGTTTGATCAATTACGAGGAGCAAGTGTGTTCTCAAAGATCGACCTCAAGTCGGGTTATCATCAACTCAAGTGCGGTAAGAAGGCGTATCTAAACCGCATTCGAGCGAGATATGGCCACTATGAATTTATAGTTGTGCCGTTCAGATTAACAAATGCACCAGCCGTATTCATGGATCCCATGAATAGAGTGTTCCATCCATACTTAGACAAATTTATCTTAGTCTTCATAGATGATATTCTCATCTATTCGAAGAATGAAGAAGAACATAAGGAACATTTGAGGACGGTTTTACAAATCTTGAGATCTGAACAACTTTTTGCTAAGTTTAGCAAATGTGAATTTTGGCTAAAGGAAGTAATGTTCCTAGGACACATTGTGTCGGTTGAAGGAATTAAAGTGGATCCGACAAAAGTAGAAGCAGTACAAGAATGGAAATCGCCAAGAACCCAAAATGAAATCAGAAGTTTCTTGGGATTAGCTGGTTACTATCGGAGATTCATTGAAGGATTCTCTAAGATGCCAAGGCCAATAACACAGCTACTCCGAAAGGGAATCAAATTTACTTGGACTGAGGAATGTGAGGCGATTTCAAAAGCTCAAAGAAAAGTTAACAAGTGCGTCGGTACTAGCGCCCGAGCGGACAAAGTATGTGGTCTATCCTGATGCTTCTAAGAACGGACTGGGTTGTGTGTTGATGCAGGAAGGAAAAGTGATAGCTTATGCTTCACGACAACTTAGACCACATGAATTGAATTATCCAACTCATGACCTGGAAATATCAGCAGTAGTACATGCACTAAAGATTTGGAGACACCATCTCTATGGAGTGAGGTGTGAGATCTTTATCGATCACAAGAGTTTGAAATACTTCTTCGAGCAAAGAGATTTAAACATGAGGCAAAGAAGATGGCTCGAATTGGTAAAGGATTACGACTGTGGTATAAATTATCACCCGGGCAAGGCAAATGTGGTAGTTGATGCCTTGAGTCATAAAAATCAACCCAAATTGGGAAGTCTCTTTACAAAGGAAGAAAAACTCGTTAAGGAGTTTGAAATAATGAAGATAGAAATGGTTGAACAACCACAGACGATCATGAGTCGTATTGCTACACTCACTTTGACGTCTGACTTAAGAAAAAGGATAATAAACGAACAAAGGAAGGATGAGAAGTTGGAAAGGACCAGATTCAAAATAAGAACTGAAGGGCTGAAGAATTTTCGAGAAGCATCAGACAATGCCTTATTGTTTGAGGAAAGATTGTGTATTCCAAACAATGACGAGCTTCAAAATAAAATCATGAGTGAAGCTCATGATAATCCTTATATCGCCCACCCAGGCAGTACTAAGATGTACCAAGATTTACGAGAAAAGTTCTGGTGGGAAGGCATGAAACGAGACGTAGCCTCTTTTGTAGAGCGTTGTCTTGTTTGTCAGCAAGTGAAAGCATTGCACCAACGACCCTATGGGAAGTTACAGCCTTTGGGAATACCCAAATGGAAATGGGATGAAATAGCGATGGATTTTGTTACGGGTTTACCAAAGTCGAAAAGAGGGAACACTGCTATATGGGTAGTAGTGGATAGACTCACAAAGTGTGCGCATTTTCTGCCAATTCGATTAATCATGGATCGATAAGTTAGCCGGTTATGCGTGAAAGAAATTGTACGCCTGCATGGGGTACCAAAATCTATCACTTCTGATAGAGATTCCAAATTCACTTCGAGATTTTGGGTTATCTTACAAAAAGAATTGGGCACGAAGTTGAACTTTAGCACCGCGTTTCACCCACAGACCGATGGACAATCGGAAAGGACGATTCAAACACTTGAAGATATGTTGAGAACAGTAGTGTTGGATCAAGGTGCAAAGTGGGAAGATGTCTTACCCCTCATTGAATTTGCCTATAATAATAGTTATCAAGCGACGATTAATATGGCCCCATACTAAGCCTTATATGGAAAGAAATGTCGATCACCGCTTTATTGGGATGAAGTGGGTGAGAGAAGAATTTTAGGGCCTGACACAGTAAGTGAGATGATTGAGATTGTCCATCAAATTAGGCAACGAATAAAAGAAGCTCAAGATAGACAGAAGTCTTACGCTGATACGCGTAGATCTGAGCTACATTTTGAAGGTGGAGATAAAGTCTTTCTTAAAGTCGCTCCATCGAAAGGAATTATAAGGTTTGGTGTGAAAGGAAAATTGAGACCCCGTTTTATAGGACCTTATGAGATCCTAGAAAGAATAGGTCCAGTCGCCTATAGATTGGCTCTTCCGTCAAGTTTGGGGAATGTACACAATGTTTTTCACGTATCACAACTAAGAAAGTATGTGTACGATCCAAAACACGTAATCCATCAAGACGACGTGATTCTCAACCCAGATATGAGTTATGAAGAAGAACCTATGGCTATTCTAGATCGTAAGGTTCAACAATTAAGGAACAAGTCCATTCCGCTAGTGAAAGTGTTGTGGAGACATCATGGACAAGAAGAGGCCACGTGGGAGCTTGAGGATGCCATGAAAGAAAGATACCCCGAACTTTTCTAAGGTATGTAAATTTCGGGACGAAATTTCTTTAAGGGGGGTGTAATGTAATATCCCGAAGATTTAAAGCATAATTACGATAATTAAAATTCGTAAATTAGGGTTTTGCCGCGATAATTGAATTAGTAATTTATCGAATATTGAATTCGACTAATTATGAGATAATGAATTCCTATATCATATTCACTAATGATTGTGAATTAAAGAATATAGTTTATATAAATTCTTTCGGCAACGTCGATTGAATACCAATAGTTAATATTACGTTAATTTTTCTAAGTGACGAAGCTTAGAATTAAATTCCCTTATTAATGGAATGAATTAATAAAGTCATTACGACTTTATTACGACCATTTTGAGATGGGTCGATTATGAACGTTTTGAGACGTTTCAAACGTCAACGTTTAGAAACGATTAGAAAAAAAAGTCTAATGATCAAGGAATTATAATATTTAAATTCCTATTATTATTTTATGTAATTAGAGTATTAAGTAGCATTAAAACAATGATAGAGAATTAAGGAATAATTATGGAATAAAATGTGTAATTTTCGAAAACCCTAATTTCAAAATTAGGGTTTTCACAAATGAATCATCTTAATTATTTTTCCTATGATATAATTTATCATCTAAGACATATATTATGTTATATATCTATAAATAGCAAGAAGCATAAAATGTTTGACACTATAACATCAAAGTGCCGTGAACAATTGTGTAATATGTATTATCATGGATGAAATTTTGCTATCTTCCACCATGATGTGTAATTGGGGGACCAAGTGGGATATACACACTAACCAAGGTCATTAACTAAGAGAATCAAGTGGATGCTTTGTGAATAGTCTTGGACGTATAGTTTGACTAATTGAAGTGAGAAGATTTTGTAAAACTCTTAATTGATAATGTATTTACATTTGGTAATGTGTAGATATTATTTATCTAGTATAAGAAAAAATTTAATAACTCCTCCTTTAGCAAAAGAGAGAGAGAGCCGACGGTGGTATGGGATCCAAAGTGAAGGATTGTTGCTTCCATTTATTAGTTGAAGTGGTAGCTATTAATTAGGGAATATTGTGACATATTAAAGTAGAGTGAATCATCAAAGAAAAGTCTTGCTTTGTTATATTTGTGTTTAACCGAGAGTGTGTAGGAAATAGGTGAAGTATGTATCATTTGTGCTTTAGTACATAAGTGTTGTAAAGCATAAAACAAATACCATTCTCTTTCCTAAACACAAGACTACCGTGAGCAAATAGAAAGAAAAACTTGGAGTGTTCATCCTTTTCTTCATCAAAATCCTTGATACTAAATCCTTTTCATCAAAAATCCAAGCCGGTAAAGAGGTTCGAACATGCTTCGATTATACGTTAAAATTTTTAATTCCCAACCGTTAGATTTTAATTTTTAAGCTTATGTTCTTAGTGCCACAATTATGAGAAATCATGTTAGCATGCTAAGTTGTTTACTAATTATGTTTAGTATGTTATGTTTAGGCATATGTATTGTTTAAATTAAAGGCTAAGCATGTTATAAATTAAATAGTGATTACCGAAAATTTTTAAGTTTAATTTGATGATGGATAAATGATATATGTTGGTAGTAGAGCTCTTTGTGAATTATTGGAAATTTTTAGAAATCATATGCTATTTATTTGTAATTACTGAAAAATCTTAAGAATTATAAGTTAATGTACAAATTATCTTTAAGTGATATTATAGCATATTATTGATCTAGAGCATTGATTAAGTACCATGTGAATTTAATAGACATTTTAGAAAATATATGTTCATGTATTTAAAATTTTCGAGAGGTATGTTAGGATATGTTGATGAGTAAGTTGAATTTGTTAGATTTTATGATGTATTTGTGATTTATGATAATGGTTAAGTATTGTGTGAAGTTGTAAAAATTTTACAAAAATGTATGGTAAATTGTTGAGAAAAATCGAGAGGTGTAATGTTTAATACATTGATGTGTGAATTGATTTTGTTGGATATTATGTTAGATAAATGATATATGATGATGTTTAAGCATTGTGTAATTTAATTAGAATTTTAGAAAATGTTTAGCTAATTTTTGGAAGAAAAACCATGAGCTATAGTATAGGATAGGTGATGTCCAAATTTTTCTATATCTAATGTTAATACATATTAATGATCCTATGATAATATAGTGCACTATATGAATTTAGAGGAATTTTTGGAAAAAGTTTGAGAAATTTAGCCAGGAAGGCCGAGAGCTTAAATGAGAATTAGGGTTTCTAAATTCTTTATTTCAAGACAAATAATACATTAGGTGCTTAGAATATATTTTAGACCAATTAAGAATTTATGGGATTTTAGAAACATAGTATACTATGTTTACGGCGAAACGTTTTATTAAATAACGTTGAATATGATAAATAATATATAATGTATAAGTTAAATCATATTAAAGTGAAATACTAATCAAGTTTATTGATTTAAGTGAAAAATCGAGAAATAGGGTTTATGAAAAGAAATCGATTGAAAATCGATTTATATGGAAATTGGTTATAAATATGTTAATAATTCGAAAATGTGTTAAGAAAAGTCAAAAACGTTGACTTAAGTCTCAAACATATGAAGTACGTTGAATAAATACACTAATACGTGTAAAACGTATTAAATTTATAAGGATATCTCATTGGTGAGAAACGATTTCATAATTGAAATCATTTTATTGAAAGACGTTGATATAAGTTCAACGTTTAACCAAATGGTTAAAATGAGATAGTAGATCATATCTCGTCTCTATCGAAGTACGAGAAATATTTAGTTAAGATACGCGATGAAACGACGTATTCAATTAGTTAAGGGATTCGAATTATTATATTATAAAGTTATCAAAGTTTATTAAACTTTGAAAATCTCAAAAAACGTGACCAACGTACTAAAATAGTTTTTACGTAAAGGTTGGACGCGGACGTGATGAATTGGTGAAGCAAGAAACCTAACTAAGAAAAACTACAGTCCAGGTGGGCTTTACTATACTCGAAAAGATGAATTGTTTACCAAATGATTTATTTACGATGCTTATTTGCAAGAAATGATGATGAAATGATTTATTTAATTACCTGCCCAAAATGTTTATGTTTTATGTATGTATCCTATCCATGATCGAATGATGCATATTGTTGGGTAGCTCCCAACTTATGAAATGTTTGAATTCGTATCCTTGTTACTACCCACAAGGATGATTGAGAATTCGTATCCTGTGCCGGAGTGGCAAGGATTTTTGTGCACTATTTGGTGACTGTGTGCTGAAAGGGTGCTCGGTCGGTCACGGCGTCCGTGGGAGGAGGCCTCCTTCTACGGCGCGAGATGAATTTATGAGATGAGTTGATGGAACTGTTGTGATGAATGGAAAGGGATGTGGATCATACATACAAGGAAAATATGTCTGCCAGACAAATATTTATGGAAAATGACAGAAAATATTTAGTAAGCACGAGCATTTCAATTAAAACCTCGTGTTTCTTGTGATAGAACCTCGTAATTTAAATTTGATAAAATGTTTTGGCATGAGTTCACCGAGTGCATTCTTGTACTCGACCGCATGTTGCTTTTAAATGTGCGAGTTGAGCGATTCAGTGGATGGGCGTGTTGAGTAGTCGGGCTCCTTTTGATAATGAAATGTTAGAAACCTTGAATACACATCGTCATATGTGTATTCACATGCTTTTTCGCTGCGATAGAACGCCATGTTTATCTTTTGATGTTAACAGTTGAATCCCTCCAGATCAGTGAATCTTTTGTTAAGGATTTTAGGCTTGTTTCTATATGTAAATTATGTGTGTCTCATACATAATGGTTAAAACTTCTTAATTTACTTGATGTATGTTCCACAAGTCTTTGATTAATTCTCTTTAATGTTCCGTGATTACTGTTCCAAGTATTAGTCCTCGTTAATCTGTCCTTAGGATTAGAGGGCTGTTACAGGAAAGGAGGCAGTTGAGATTTTTGATACCTTGGCCGCTAATTCGCAGCAGAAGACCACTCGTTCAAAAAGGGTGGAGATTAAGGAAGTCGGAGCCAGTTCAGATTTGAAGAAACATATGATAGACATGATGAGAGAGCTCCAGGAACTTAAGATGGGCAAGGTCCCACTTCCGGTGAGGCAAGAGCAAGGACCTGAACCTTGTCCTATCTGTGGTGATCCTACTCATGATGAGCACATTGCACTGAATGGGTGAGCTAACATTTGAAGGAGGCGCAGGGTTTTGCCGCTCAATGATACCCTTGAGGACAAATCGTTCGACTGAACCCACCTCAAGAAACTTCGGATGGAAGACTCAAAACAGCTCAGGATGGAAAGGACAAAACCAAGGGCAGGGTTCAGAAGCAAACTTTCAAAATCGTCGTTTTCAGCAATAGTACTACCCGCCTCAACAACAGTATTATCCACCCCCACACCAGTATTATCCCCCTCAGCAGCAATATTATCCGTTTCCACAACAGTTTTAGCAGCCTTACCAAACTCCACCGCGGCAACATGCTCCTCCAAAATCATCCATGGAGGATAGTTTGGCCGCATTCATGTAAGAGAGCAAGTTAGCAAGAGAAGCACAAGATGCGACCATTAAGCGTCTTGAGAGTACGATCCGGCAGATCTCTGGTACTGTCAACGAAATGTAGCAACAACAACAGACAAGGAGGATACCGGGATATGGACTCCAGCCACACCAAGCTCAAATAATAACTGTTCTCCGAAGTGGGAAGAAAGTAGATAATAAGGTGCAACTCCCAGAGATCGTGGAGGAACAGATAGTGGAGGAGAGAGTGGTTGTGGAGAAACAGAGAGTGGAGGAGAAAGTGATTGAGAAGGAACAGTCGATAGTGCAGTTACACAAGACGGCAAACCTTTATAAGCCTCCAGTGCCATTCCCGAGCCGGTTGAAAAATGAGAAACAAGAGCGGCAGTTCTCAGATTTCTACAAAATGCTTTCCAAAGTTAATGTGAATCTACTGCTATTGGATGTGATCCGCAACGTTCCTGCCTATGTTAAGTTCTTCAAGGAACTTGCATCAGAGAAGAGAAGGTTTGTCGACAATGAATATGCTATAGTATCTGAGGTGGCCAGCTCCATTATGCAGCAACCACTTTCGCCCAAACAACGTGATCCAGGTAGCTTCGTTATCACAATTGCTTTGGGAAATGGTGAGGAAGCCACAGGTATGCTTGATTTAGGAGCTGGTATTAATCTTATGCCTTACTCTATTTTCAAGCAATTAGAGTTAGGAAAGTTGAAACCTACTCGTATGAGTCTCCAGTTAGCCGATTGCTCTGTCCGCTACCCTAGGGGAATTGTATAGGATATTCTTGTATGTGTCGGTGGCCTGATTGTACCTGTGGATTTTGTGGTGTTAGAGATAGGTGATGTGCACGAAAATGGTCGAGACCATACACTGCTATTAGGGAGGCCTTTCATGGCCACTACTAATACCTTGATTGATGTGAAAAATGGAAACATTAGGATGACCATCCTAGGGGAAACAGTGTCATTTTCTATGCATGATAACAAGGACATGCCATTGATTAATTCAATTGAAAACTGTTCTTATATAGACTCTATTGATGCTTTGGCCGAGATTTCTTTTGTGCAGGATCACAGTGTGGAGGAAGTCTATGAAGGATCAGCAGACCTAGAGGAAAGACTCCTGTTGGAAGCCGACTATGCTAAGCCAACCAAGGAAAAAATAGAGATCATCCCTAAAAAGGAGCCTCAGGCGATAGAATTGAAGGAACTTCCCAAGAACTTAAAGTACATCTTCCTTGAGGAAGGGGACAAAAGCCCTGATTATCTCTCGCTAATCTTCTCGATTCCCAAAGAATCCCGGTTGGTTGCCGTTTGAAGAGACACAAGCTTGCTTTCGGGTGGAGTTTGGCGGTATCAAGGGAATCGATCCCGCTATGTGCATGCACAAGATCCAAATGAAGAATGAAACACGCCCACGTGAGATGGACGAGAAGACCCAATCCAAGACTAATGGAGGTGGTGAAGAGCGAGATCCTCAAACTCCTAGTAGAAGGAATCATCTTTCCAATTGCTGACAGCGAATGGGTCAGTCCATTCCATGTCGTGCCCAAAAAAAGAGGAATAACAGTGGTCCTTAACGAGAGAAAGGAGTTGGTGCCCACGAGACCCGTCACTGGATGGCGGATGTGCATTGACTATCGAAAGCTTAATGCTTCCACCAAAAAGGATCATTTTCCCCTTCCTTTCATTGACCAGATGTTAGATAAGTTGGCTGGTAATGAATTTTATTGTTTTCTTGATAGCTTGTCAGGTTACTACCAGATTGTTATAGACCCGGCGGATCAAGCCAATACTGCGTTCACGAGCCCATTTGGAACATATGCTTTTCGAAGGATGCCATTCGAACTATGCAATGCTCCAGGTACTTTCCAGCGATGTATGATGTCTGTCTATTCTGACATGATAGGAGACTTTGTAGAGATCTTTATGGATTATTTTTTTGTGTTTGGTTCCTCATTCGATGATTGTTTAGAAAAGATTGAACGTGTACTTAGTCGTTGTGTGGAATACAACCCTACTCTAAGTTGGGAGAAAAGTCACTTTATGTTCAGAAACGGCATTGTTTTGGGTCATATAGTTTCTAGTCGTGGAATAGAGGTCGATACGGCAAAGGTGGAGGTAATTGAAAAATTACCACCAACCAGTGATGTTAAAGGAATCCGAAGTTTCTTAGGACACGCGGGATTTTACCTTCGTTTCATCAAGGACTTTTCAAAAATTTGCCAACCTCTTTGTCATTTGCTTGCTCAGGATACGCTTTTCAATTTTGATAATGATTGTCTTGTTGCTTTTAATACTTTAAAGGAGAAACTGAGCACTGCGCCTGTCGTCGTCGGTCCTAATTGGTCCCTTCCTTTTGAAATTATGTGTGATGCTTCTAACTCTGCTGTTGGAGCTGTTTTAGGTCAACTGTTGATCGGATGTTACGTGTAATTTACTATGCTAGTTTAACCCTTAATCAGGCTCAAATGAATTATACCACTACTGAAAAAGAGATGCTTGCTGTAGTTTTTGCACTTGATAAATTTCGTCCATATATTATTGGTTCTCAAGTGATAATTCATAATGATCATGCTGCTCTTCGCTATCTGTTGACCAAACCCCAAGCCAAACCTAGGCTAATTCGTTGGGTGCTCCTGTTACAAGAATTTGATCTAGAGATTCGTGATAGGAAGGGTAGTGAGAACGTTGTGGCTGATCACTTATCTTGTCTAGATCTCCTTCCTCCCACCTTGAATCTCGATGCCATTAAGGATTCTTTCCCATTTGAGCATGCTTATAGTGCCTCTTCTGTGCCTTGGTATGCTGACATTGTTAATTATCTAGCATGTGGTGAGTTGAGGCCAGACCTTACCTCCCAAGAGAGGAAACGTTTTCTTTCTCTGTGCAGGCAATATTATTGGGAGGACCCCTATCTTTTCAAGTTAGGGAGGGATGAGGTGATCCGCCGATGCATCCCAGATGAGGAGCACACCAAGGTCCTTGAGATGTTCCATCAAGCTCATTGTGGTGGACATTTTGGAGGACAAAAGACTGCGCAAAAGGTGTTACAATCCGGTTTATTTTGGCCCACTCTTTTCAAAGATTCTCATACCTATTGTTTGTCTTGTGATCAGTGTCAAAGGGTAGGCTCAATTGGACGTAAGAATGAGATGCCTCTTAATAATGTCTTAGTAATTGAGGTTTTTGATGTTTGGGGAATAGATTTTATGGGACCCTTCCCCAAATCTATGGGGTACGAGTATATTTTACTTGCCGTTGATTATGTGTCCAAGTGGGTTGAGGCTATCCCTACTAGGACATGTGATTCTCACATTGTACTCAAGTTTGTGCAGGAAAACATCTTATGTAGGTTTGGATTTCCACGAGCAATCATTAGTGATGGCGTGAAACACTTTTGCAACAAGTTGTTTGAGAAACTCATGAAAAAGAATGGCATCACGCACAAGATTGCTACCCCATATCATCCACAGACGTCGGGGCAGGCCGAGACTAGCAACCGACAAATTAAGGGAATTCTTGAGAAGACGGTGCAGCCATCCCGCAAGGATTGGGCTAGTAAACTTAATGAGGCATTGTGGACATACCGCACGACGTTTAAGAGTATTTTAGGGATGAGCCTGTATCACATCGTCTATGGAAAAGCTTGTCATTTGCCCGTCGAGATAGAACATAAGGCATATTGGGCCATCAAAACCTCGAACTTGGATCACTCTAAAGCCTTAGAGCGTCGTTCACTCCAAATGTCCGAATTAGACGAGCTCCGTAACGAAGCCTATGACAATGCGCGCGTCTATAAAGATAAGGTCAAAAAGCTTCATGATCGTCGAATCGTGCATAAGGATTTGAAGCCTGGAATGAAGGTTTTGTTGTTCAACTCTCGTTTGAAGCTATTCCCCGGAAAGCTTAAATCCCGTTGGAGTGGACCATTTGTTATTAAGGAAGTGTTTCCTTATGGGTCGGTGAGCCTCATAAAAGAAGGAAGTACAGAGTCGTTCCTTGTTAATGGTCATAGAGTAAAGCCGTACCTTGAGGGAGATCTGTCTAGTGTAATGGTGGAATCAATCTATGTTTTCGATCCTCCGTCCATCTGATCAATTTTCGTCGAGCTTACGACATTAAATAAGCCCTTCGTGGGAGGCAACCCACGTCTTCTTTCGTTTATTTTCCTTTCTGTTTTGTTCCCTTTCTTTTGTTTTGTTCGTCTTAGCTGATATCGTGGTTTGTTTCGCAGGTGTAGGAGTTTGTCACAATGGAGGAACGATTGCTGACATCGTTGAAATTGATAATACAGGGAGAATGGGCAGCGGTCGCTGGCCCCTCGTTTATGAGAAACTCCAGGGAGGAAGGCGTGATCGGCTGGAGTCCGCCGTCGCTCTCCTCGTTATGAGAAACTCAGGGAGGAGGCGCCGCGGCCCTCATTTATGATGTTATTCCAGAGCGACGGGGCAGCGACCGCTATACCCTAGCGATCGCTGGACCCTCGACCGGACGGTTCTCACGCTTATTTAAAGGGGTAAACCCTAATTTTTTTTAATCACTAGTCTCCTTGCGCCGCGCCTCACTTTCCCTTCTCTCATTCTTCAGCGAAAAACAACTTCCTCATCTCCTCCACTCCGCCGCCGCCGCTTCCTAAGCTCCGCCGTCGTGTCTCCTCATCTCCTTCACACCGTTGCCATGCCTCCTCGCTCCTGCTCCACGCCGCCTCAGCGCTGCCGCCTCGCCTCAGCGTCGCCGCTGCCTCGCTAGCTCCGCCGCCGTGTCCACACCGCCACCGCGCCTCCTCCGCCGCCGCCAAGATCACCATCACCCTCTCGGCTGCATTGCCCATGTCCATCTTTGCGACTCCATCTTTTCAGATGCGTCGACCTAGCGATCGCTAGGTCTCCGCGAGCGAATTCCTCAACGAGCGCTCTGTCCCAGTGAGCGCTACACTCCTGCCTCTTCGTGTGATTCTTCCATTCAACGGCCTTGTGCTGCTCAGCATGACGAGGACTAAGAGACGTCCCGGCGAGAGTGATCCGAGCAGTTCAGAAGCACCGGATGAGCCCGTTGATCTTCGCGAGGAATTCAACTGTCCCTTCCTCATTCAAACTGAGCTTGAAGGTCATTTCTACAATCGATGGACTCGGTACGATATCACACCACCTCATTGTCTCGATTGGGAATTATTGGCACGTATGAATGGTGTTGATTCAATTATGCGTTATTTAGCTGTGTTGGGGTTGACGAAATATGCCAAGCTATCTTTTAAATGCTCTAAAGTCTTAACTCATGAATTCTTGTCTACTCTTGATGTGTCTGCTGATGTGAGTTCTTGTACATTTCGTCTACATGAGGTACCTCGTCGTCTTACTGTATCTCAGTTGTGTAGAATTATGGGTTTTCACCCCACGCATGTGGGCGATCATGCATTACCCTCCACTTTTAACCCTAATACAGCCTGGACTGCTCTTACGGGATTTCAGAATTGGAGGTCCGGGGGTATGCCTGCAGGTTTCTTACGCGACAATGTGTTGGCTATATTGCATAAGTTTCTTGCTTATGCAATCACTGGTAAAGAGCAAGCCAATAAGGTCAATCAGCAAGAACTTTACCTGCTACATTGTGCTCTTACAAACACTCGAGTGTGTGCGGGTTATTTTATCATATCCACTTTTAAGAATATGCTGGCGACTTCCCGCTACCACGCCACCCTGCCTTTGATTGTGGGTGCCATCGGTCATCACTTTTAGGTGTTCGATCCTTCCAACATTGATCCGAGAGACACTATCTTCTGTACACGTATCGATTTCAGTGAGTTGAAGTTGACCAAGATTATAACTGCTGATTACAGATGGTGTCAACCGAGTTATCGATCGTGTGTTATGAATCACATCAATGAACTTGCCGCTGCCCTTGCCAACCCTACTCAGGAAATAGAGAATGTCGATTTATTTGATGACGCTAAATATGAGGACGAGCCTATGGACGATGCATTCACTGCCGGCATGTCATCTGGCTCTCAACACCATAGCCCCGGTTCCACTTCTACCAACGAACCCCCACTACTCACTGCTGATTTCCATTCATTTCGAGAGGAGTTTGGGGAGCACAGAACCAACTTTAGGGCCTTTCAACAAGATTTTGGGGTTTATCAACAAGCTTTTGGGACATTCAACGCTGATTTCAGATCTTTTCGTGAGAATTTCGGGGAGTTTAGGACGGACATATATCAGCGACAGGATCGTTTAGAGCAGCAAGTCTCAGCCACTCACGATCTTCTTATCGAACAAGCTCGGTTATGGCAACTTTCTCAAAACGATCTGCTTTCATTATCGCAGGTCTTGAAAACAACGAGCGATGGCCGCCTTGAACCGTGATGGTCCAACTGGGCCCTTGATGATACTCCCCACCTCCGGATCCGTAGTGATTTGTCACTGCTGCTACGTACGTATCTTTCCTTTTGTGTGTGTTCGGAGTAGAGTAGGGTTTTTTATTTCTTGTTGGTTTGTTTTCCTTGTTTTGCTGTCTCCAGGTTATGGACTTGCTTGACCACGGCTACACCTCACACAACCTCTTTCTCTATTCAAGGTAGTTTTCTTTCGACCCCTCTTATGTTTTTCTTACAATGTGGGCATTGTTTGCTTTTTTTGTTGGGGGAGGAGGTGTGTTTTGTTATGTGTGCATGTGTCATTTTTACGTGTTGCAACGTATGTTGGTTGGTATGTAGATGTATCGTTTTGCTTGTTCGTGTCTCTTTGATTGTTCTTTTGCATTCTTGTCTCAAATTGGATTAGTGGATATGTTTTGACTAGAATCTGTTCTAACTATGCATTGATTTGATTTGAAGTTGTGTTCTCTCGTCTGGGTGATTGGCCTTCTTTGTGGGGAACCTCTGTGCATATTGATTGACGCAATAACTGGAGATAACGTATGGTGTGTGTATTCATTTTCTTGAAATGCTAGTTCTCGTATTAAATAGCTTGTTCTCTGTTTAAGGATTGAGCTAGGAGATCTCCGCTCCTCTGGAAACCATGAGCATGGGAAACCACACGAGAACGCTTTAGATGATATCTAAATGATTCCATCTCGTGAAATATTACCATATAACCCGACTCTCTCCTTTAATGTTTTTTATTATTACCTCGAATTAAAGGTGTTATTATTTGTTTAAGGATTCAGTTGGGAGGTCTCTGCTCTTCTGGAAACCATGAGCATAGGAAACCACACGTGAAAGCTTTAGATGATCTCTAAATGTTTTCAACTCGTGAAAACATGGCCATATAACCCGACTGTCTCCGAACTCGAATGGTCACCTTTGAATCCAAAAAAAAAAAAAAAAAGCTTTAGATGTTTGAAATGAGTCTAGTCTTCAAGTTTTGAAAACCCGCATCATCCCTTATCTTGTGTTATGATCTGATTGAAAGTGCAATGTGAGGGAAACACTTAGCATTGATTCTCTTGACCCTTTTGATTTTTCACAACGAATTTGACGTTGATGCATGATTGAGCAAGTTCTATGATAAACTTTCCCTAATTGATTTGAACTAAGACTTGCTTGAGGACTAGCAAAGTATTGTGTGTGGGGGAGTTGTTTAGGTTGTATTTGATCTCGTTTCGTGTGTTGTTTAATGTGTTCCTCTTGTTGTTTTGATTGCTATCACCCCGTTGTTTCTTATTTTTCTCTCGTTTCTGTATGATCATGATCCCAGGTGAGGAAGCAAGGAAACGGAATATTAAAGCGTGCGAAAACGGATTATTAAAGCGTGCATGAAAGAAAGAAGAAAATGAAGGCTTTACAGCACGGAGGGTCAGCGACCGCTGGACCCTAGCGGTCGCTGGCCCCCTGTTTCGAAGAATTTCCAACGCGTAGAGGCAGCGCCCGCTACCTCCTAGCCTTCGGCGCCTAACTTTCTGTGGATGCACTCCGGTAGCGCGGACAACGATCGCTACCCCCCTACCAACCGCTGCCTAGATGGAATTTTCTTAGATATAAATTTGAGTTCTCACTGAGACGTGGGGGTCGGCTTTGGTGTAGGGTTTTTTATGTTTTTGGCGAGAGCTGTCGTTAAAAAAAAAAAAGCAAGAACGAAGTTTAGGATTTATTTTGGGATTTTAGAATTTAGTCTTTTGTTTTAAATGTTTTACGATTCTTATGCTTTTGATTGTCGACATTGATTTTACTCCGTAAGACTATCAATTTCAGTTCTATCGTCTTTATTTCTCAATCAGTGAGTTCTCGTTGTTTTTTAATTGTCAATTCATTTTTATTTTCTTTCCGTTATTTCTACGCTTTGGAGTTCATTCGAATTGATAATTTTCATGATCCATGTTCTTCCATTATCAATCAATCTAATAACGTTAGGGTTTAATCGTATTTAATTCATGTTGCTGTTTTAGGTTTAGTTCTTGTTTATGTTATTACTTTGCTTTCGTTATTTCCGTCTAGTTAATCGGTAGTTAAAGAGTGACGTCAGCCCCAAACCACGATTAGAGTGTTTAGTTTTTCTTTATGTTTTTGTGTGCGATGTCGATAGAGCCCTGTTTAGCCTTCCTTATGAATACGACTTGGGTTAGCTTATTAATCTAGAATGACCTCGTTCTATTGTGAGAAACTTAGATAAAAATAAGTCGGAACAAATTTTGGCGCCGTTGCCGGGGAAGGCTTTAGGCATCTTTTTGTGTTTTTTTTTTCTTTTCGTTGTTTACCCTTTCTCTCCCTCAAGTGTGTTCGATCTTTTAGTTTGGTGTTGTTTATGCTAGGTCGTCGAAGCTTGAGACACAAGTTAGCACCCTTCGTCGAACAATATCGACAGAAGAGACAGTGTGTTTGAGGAGAGATTTCGTGACGTTTACAATCTAGCGTTACTTTTTGAAGAAAAACTTGTGATCATGGCTGCAGAAGATGAAGGACCTAGGAAGTTGGGAGATTTTGCCAGGCCATCTTATGGGGTCACGGCATCTGCTATCGTTCTTTCTCCCGCGGGAAGGAATTATGAGCTTAAGCATAACCATATCAATCTTCTGCCTTCATTCTACGGGATGCCAAACGAAGATGCCTTGTTGTTCGTTCGAGAGTTTTGTACCGTTACCGTTGTGCAATCAATTCCTCTACTGATGCTCTGTGAAGACGAACTTTTGAGGAAATGTTTACATACTCATTTACATCCTGCCTCTAGCATGCTTTGCATATAACAGTAAACACAATCAAGACACATTGTGCGATAATCAAGTATCCTCATTTTACTCCTTTACCAAGCCCCTAAACTTTGCAACTTTCTTTCAAACTAATGACCAATCATTTGAAGCAACTTTTCAATTTCAAAACATTCCTTTTTCCAAAATGTATTTCAACTTCCCAACAAGGCAATATTGTAAGTCCATTTCACATTTCATATACTTCCATCATTTCAAAATAACTTTTAATTGAGATAGTTACCTTCTTCCTCGTTGAGCAGGACGACGATGGAGTGCAATGCAGTGGCAGATCAAACACCAACAATTTATAGACACAACTTTCAACTTAGGATTCAAGGAAAGGGTTTCTAGGATTCAGAGCGAACAAATGCTCTGATACCACTTTGTGACGACCCGACTTCTCAAGGAAGTACGGATTAAACGGATCGCCACTGGTATGATAATGCAGCGGATACACACATAATTAAACCAATACAATTAACCAATAAGCTACTCAAAATGCATGAACTGAAGGAATAGGCTATTTCAATACGAACCCAAGTCACATAAGGACTTGCCAAAAGATTCAATATCCAAATATAACCCACTCAGGGTGTAATTCAAGGAATGAGGTACGACCTCAAGTTCAATACGGAAATGAATAACAGCTATAACTAAAGGCACAAAACAATATCAGAGTTTGGCAGTAAAACGTGTGGACATGCATATGACGATACATGCCCAAGGTTCTAGAAATTCTTTCTATTATACCAATAAAACACCTACCACTCTCCACCACCTGGCACTCATCGTCAATCCCTGCTCAACATGCACATCAAAAACGAGATGCAGGGCTAAGTACAAAAGTACTCAGTGGACTCATTGCCGAAAACATTTTCTTTGTAAAGTTATTGAACTGTCCACAATAGCGCATGAGGATTTTAGTTAAAGACTCATGCCTATCAAACATTTTATCATTTTCCAAAAGTGTGTCTGGCTGGACTATTTCATCCACGTTGTTCCATATCTGCTCATTCATTCATGCACTATGGAGGTGGCCACCTACACATAGTCGCCGTGACCGGTCGAGGTAGCTAACCTTAACACACAGTCACACGTGTACACAATCCGAGTTAGTCCTTAACTAAGTCGGATCCGATCGTTATCCTTTTTTAATGTTGGTAGACCAACAAATTCACATACCACATTGGATATACTAATCTCAGATAGGATAACAACAAAACATAAACATTTGGCAGTCAATAACAGTTTATGTAATAATATTTCATAAAGCTTTTGTAAATCAAGCTTTGAGATAGATATGCATATCAATTTTGTTTCAAGAGAGCCCACCTGCTAGTCCGAAGCTAATAGTTCTACGTGGGGCAGTGTGTGAGTGACCTCCCTCGGCAACTACGTACGATCAAGCCCTTCATACGAAAATAACCGTTCTTAGATTCTTTCTATTGATCGAATGTCGTTTATAAATTACGACTTAAAGTTCTCAATTAGGGTTTCTTTATGATCTCATGTGATAGTCTTAAGATAATTTCTATTATCTTACATTCCCAAATTCCCAAACTATTTTACTTCATCATTCATAGATGAACCTCAACTTATGAGTCATATACTCTGAGTCTATCCTCGACTCTAACCTTAGTGTTCTTCTAAACGTTATTACGTCATAGATTATTGGTACTCAAGTTATGATTTGTATGTTAGGGTATTCTCAAGCCACTAACTAGACTTAACAATTATAGTTACGTCCTAGTAGGTTATGCTTGACGGCTTGTCGTATTAACACGACGAATGTAAGAGAATCTTGACCTATGATTCGAGATATCTTATACCATCGCGTAAGTAAATACTTAGGAATTAATGGAGTTCCTTGTGAATACTAACTCGACCCTTAAGACATACGGATTGATGTTTGGTATGAATCTGTGCTGATTCTTGGTATTGTTTTGCATGTTGTCTTCATTAGTTTATCACATTTATGCCGTTAGTTCAATTATTATTTATCGTTTGGACTTACTTGGTTCGTTTCAATGTTTTGCAGAAAATCGGCATTAAATAGGATGAAAGCTATCTTCCAAGGATCAGGTATAATGAAGAGCATCGCGATAGGGTTTATAGGCGAAAGGATCCTATTCGGAGTTCGGACGAAGGAGAGCAAGCAATTGTTGAAGTCGCGCGCGACCCGTCGCAAGCGCGAGCATCCGCGCACGCCGCCACGCCCGCCAGCGCGCCACGCGCAGCCGCCCAGCGCGCCAGCAGCGCCAGCGCCCTCCTTCGCGCGCGCTGAGCGCCGGCTCACTCCGGCGCGCGTTCCCAATTTCCTCGCGCTCGGAGTGAACGCCGGCTCGCCTTGCGCCTGCGCGCCCGCCGCCGCGCCTCGCCACTCGCCCGCGATCGAGCGCCGGCTCACTCCGAGCGCGTTCCCAATTTCCTCGGCGCTCGGGTGGCCTTCGCTCACCGCCGCCTCGCCTCGCCGCGCGCTCGCCTCGCCAGCGTCTCGCCTCGCCGCGTGCCTCGCCCGCCTCGCCGCCTCCCAGCAGCGCGCCCTCGCCCTCTGCGCGTTCTTTTCAGGCCGGCTCGGTTGCCTTCCTATATATAGCCTATTTTAGGTTATTTTGGTCGAGACTTTACGTATTTTTACGTTTTCATTCGCATTGCGCCGCTGGAGGCTGTTCTTGACTTGTTCCAATTCGGACATTACTTTACATTGGTATTCTATTTGTTTATGTATTCTAGCAACGTCGATAATTTTATTCTGATTCTTGCAATACATTGTGTAATTTTAGTTTGGATTGAAAGTAATTGATCGACTTTTGTTCCAATTGTTCTTGATCACTCGTTTATATGTTGATTAGATTACGATTTCGATTATTCCTGTCTTGATTAGGTTCTTGATTAGTTCTTGTTTCGGGTTTAATAATCTGAATTACGTGCAAGTGGTGTTGAACTTTAAATTCATGTTTAATCGTTCTTTGTTGAATTTCATTGATCCTTGTTTGAAGATCTAATTTAATTGTTTTTGATTTATTTCCTGTTCCTGTGTTTGGTAGTTAATCATCTAGGGTTTGTGACCTCTAGTTTAGATCTTTTGTTTTCGTAATTTAGCTCGGGATTGACAACCACGGCTTAGGTTTCTTTGTTTAATTCTCGTGTTTGATTCCTCGTATGTTTGAAATCCCTATTGGTATTAGAGTGTTTAGGATTTAATCGCTTTACGTGAGCAACACGAACATTAGGCCTGTTAAGTTTTCCTTGAGAGGCGACTAGGGTTAGCTTTCCCTACTATAACACCTCGTGCGATTGCGAGTCAATTAAGAGTATACTTTGATTGAACAAATTTTGGCGCGTTCGGGGAGAACTTTAGGCGATTGTTTGTGTTGATTGTTTTCCGTGTTTCTTTCGTTTTATTTTGTTATTCTCGATTGCGTGTGATCTTTTCTTGTTTGAGTGTTTTGTATGCTAGGTCGCGGATCTAAATAGACCTTGCTACCCGTTGGACCACATTGAAGAACTAAAGGTCGCTTTGGAGCTGGAGGAGTTTGGTACCACTTCTGAGAGTGGTGAGCAATCAGAGCAGTTTATCACAGATCAACCTATTGTTGAAGATAATCCCCCGTTGAGAGAGATGGGTGAGAATGCACGTGCTCTGCGTGATTTTTATAGGCCGGTGATTGGGGCAGCTACGTCCCCAATTGTTCTTGGACCGGCAGCCCGAGATTACGAGTTGAAACCGAACCATTTCTCACTCATGCCTACTTTCCATGGGCTTGCTAGTGAGGATGCTTTGGGTTTTATAAGAGTTTTGCTCGGTTTTGCGGTCCTTCCGTGGAGGACTAAATGAAGATCGATTGAAGATCGCGGTGTTTCCGTGCACCACGAAAGATAGAGCAAAGTCTTGGTTTACGGCTCTCCGCCAACTCTGCGAGCTGGGCGCGTGGTAGACAAGTTCATGACGGCACTACCCAACAAGAAGAGTCGAGAGTTGAGGTCTCGGATCATGACTTTCAATCGACGGTGACGAGCCATTCCATGAAGCTTGGGAGCAGTTCGGGGACTTGTTGCAAAAGTGTCCTCATCATGCCTTGCCTCGACGAAATTTTGTATCAATTCTTCTATGATGGATTGACCCATAGTTTCAATACATGGTGGACAACGCGCGGGAGGAGACATCGGTTCTAGGGCGGCGATGGATATCGTCGACATTTTTGAAGCCATGGTGCTACTTCTACGTAAGTCAATCGGGTGGGAGAGCAAGGCTCATGTCGTGAACCCTTCACACGACATGACTAAACAAGTGGGTGAGTTGATGAGGGAGTCTGAGTGAAATTGAGAAAGCCGATCAACCAAACCAAAGACGAGGATTTCTTAGAGCCATGTGGAATTTGCAATGAAACCGGGCATAACGTTGATCGTGCCCTAGGATGGGGAGCCGACTCTTGAGGCGAGCGAAGCTATGCCATGCGAGATTCCAACCCGGCAATGAGCTCGAGTCTAATCGAAGAGCAGTTTGGCTCGGGGTGGAGGAATCAACCTAACGTGGGATGGAGAAATCGAGTCGAGGCAAAGTTCTAATCAGGCGCCCATTCGGAAGACCTCGTGACCACAAAGAATTTCAAGAAAGAGGTAATACCATGACAACGGCCCCCGCAGGTTCTCGATCAAGAATACCAGCGGACGGCAGCATGTATCGGGCACCTCCGCCGCCACCTCAGAGACCAGCATTTGAGGATGCGATGGCCCAAAGAATGGATGCTTTCGCCCAAAGGATGGATGCCCAAGAATCCACAAACAAACGTTTGGAGACGCAAATGGGCGGTTGCGGCCTGCTGAGCGAGCTCTGCGGCAAAGAACAGTGGGCAAGCTCCCTAGCCAACCCCATCAAGCCCAGGCAGTTACAGTTTTGAGGAGTGGTCGTGTGATTGAGAATGAGGTGGGGGAGAAATCCGATAAGCAGCTGAATTCTCAAGATGTAGAAACTAAGAAGGATACTGAGGTCCGACTGCATAAGGCAGCAAAGCCTTACACTCCTCCGATACCTTTCCGCACCGCTAAGAAATGAGAAACAAGATCGGCGGTTTAACGAGTTCTACAAACTCTGTCCAGGTGAATGTCGATTTGCCTCTTTTGGGCGTAATCGAAATGTGCCGACCTCGTCAAATTTTTCAAGGAGGCTTCAAAGAAAAGGAAGTTTGGAGAATATGAGAAGGTCGTGGTCTCAAGGCGGCAAATTCCATCCTGCAAAGATCGATTACCTCCCAAACTCAGGACCGGTAGTTTATAATTAAAATTGCTCTAGGTAATGGTAAGGAGGCTTCGGCATGCTTGATTTGGGGTCGGATAAATTTGATGCCTTATTCGATTTTTAAACAATTAGAATTAGGCGAACTTAAACCCACTCGCATGTGTCTACAACTAGCGATAGGTCCGCTGATATCCGAAGGGTATTATTGAGGATATTTTAGTTAAGGTAGGTGGGTTGATAGTTCCTGTTGATTTTGTTGTGTTAGAAATTGGTGAGGTTAGAAGATGGAAAGGAGAACACCTTTGTTATTGGGAGGCCATTCATGGCCACAACCAATACACTAATCGATGTTAAGAGTGGCACTTTAAAATGACTCGTGCTTGGTGAAAGCAGTGTCTTTTACGGTAGGGGCGGTGTGATGTTTCATACATTAATTCAATTGATGATTGTGCTTTCATTGATGCTATTGATCCCTTGGCGAGAATGTGTTGTTGCGGGAACATAGCCTCGAGGAAGTTTTGCGAGATCGGTGACGAGGAAGAGTGGGCAAGTGAAGTTGCTAGTATGCCCAAGCCCACTCTAGAAATGAAGGAACTGCCAAGCACTTTAAGTATGTCTTCCTGGAGGAGGAAATGAAAATCGATAATAATCTCTCCGAGCTTCGATGATGAAGAAGAAGAAGCTGCTTCGGTTACGAAGAGGAATAAGGCGGCATTTGGGTGGAGTCTTGCCGACATTAAGGGATCGATCCGACAACATGCATGCATCGTATCACGCTTGAGGATGGAGTTAAACCCGATGATTGATGCCCATAGGCGATGAACCCGATCCTCGATGAAGTTGTGAAGAAGGAGGTCTTGAAGCTTTTGATGGAGGGCTAATCTACCCTATCTCGGACGGAGTGGGTTAGCCCGATACATGTGGTGCCCAAGAAGGAGGCATCACGGTGGTGGAGAAACGAAAGGGAGATGGTACCTACAAAGGGCTACTACGGTGGCGTATGTGCATCGACTACACGCAAGTTGAATGCATGACGAAAAGGACCATTTCCTCTCCCTTTTATAGATCAAATGCTTGATAGATTAGTTTGGACATGAATATTTACATTTTCTTGATGGATTATCGGCTATTATCAGGTTGCAATTGCTCCGGAGGATCAAGCGAGGCGGCGTTTACAAGTCCCTTTGGGACATATGCTTACCGGGGATGCCTTTGGCTGTCTGCATGCACGGGCACCTTTCGGCGGTGCATGATGTCAATCTTCTCGAGATGATTGGAGATTTCCTCGAGGTATTCATGGATGACTTTTCGATTTTGGATCTTCTTTTCATGATTGCCTAGATAAGATTGATCGTGTGTTAAAGCGTTGTGGAGAGCAATCTCACTCTTAGTTGGGAAAAGAGTCACTTTATGGTTAAGAGTGGGATTGTATTGGGACATATTGTGTCTAAGAATGGGATTGAGGTTGACAAGGCTAAGGTGGATGTAATTGAAATTACCCACCCGATTGATGTTAAGGGATTAGGGTTTTTAGGACATGCGGGTTTTACGTAGGTTTATTAAAGACTTCTCTAAGATTAGCCAACCTTTATGCCATCTTCTTGCTCAAGATGTTCTATTCAAGTTTGATGAGAAATGTTTGCATGCTTTCAATTTACTTAAGGAGAAATTGACTCTCGCCTTGTTGTTGTTGCCCCAAATTGGTGCTACCCTTTGAAATAATGTGTGATGCTAGCAATGTGGCATGGGGAGTCAGTATAGGTCAGCGTGTGGATAAAATGTTACGTGTGATTTATTACGCTAGCTTAACTTTAAGTTACGCTCAAGTGAATTACACTACTACTTGAAAAGAGCTTTTTTTTGTTATCTTTGCTTTGGATAAGTTTAGTGCTTATATCATTGGTTCTAAGGTAATTGTTCACGGTGATCATCTTTGCTTAAGATATCTGTTGACTAAATCTCGGGCTAAACCTAGATTAATTCGTTGGGTCCTTCTTGCAAGAATTTGATCTAGAAATTATAGATAGGAAGGGTAGTGACAATGGTGTGGTGACCATTTATCTCGTCTTGAGTCCTTTTGTTTACACGCAAAGAGAGTCTTCTTGAGTCTTATCCTTTTGAGCATGCTTTGGAAATCAATTCATCACCTTGGTATCTTGATATTGTTAATTACTTGGTTTGTGGCTCCTTGAGACTGATTTAACTTCGAAAGGAAGAGATTTTTAGTGTATCGGGAATTACTTTGGGATGATCCATACCTTTTCAAACTCGGGAAGGGCGAGGTGGTTAGAAGATGCATCACGATGAGGAGCAAAGTCAAGTCCTTAAGTTGTGTCATGAAGCCCACTGCGGGGACATTTTGGTGGTGAAGACGACTTTCAGTCTTTGCCAGTGGTCTCTTCTCGGCCGACTCTTTTCAGGGCGCCCACTCCTTCTACCTTTCATGTGATGATGCCAGCGAGTTGGGAATGTGGGAGGAGAAATGAGATGCCCACAACAATATCACAGTAGTTGAAATTTTCGACGTTTGGGGTATTGATTTCATGGGGCCTTTTCCCAAGTCTAATGGTTTTGAATATATCTTGCTTCTTTGTAGATTATGTGTCAAGTGGGTGAAGTAATTCCCGAGGACTAGTGATGCTAATGTTGTCTTGAAGTTTGTGCGGGAGAACATTCTTTGCGAGTTGGGTTTCCCAAGGCGATCATAAGTGATGGGGAGCACATTTTGTAATAAGTTGTTCAAAAGCTTATGGAAGAATGGCATCACCACAAGGTTTCCACGCCATATCATCCACGGACTTGGAGACGGTGAGACAAGCAACAAGCGGATCGAGGGTGTTCTTGAGAAGGCGGTCCAACCATCCGGAAGGACTGGTCGATGAAGTGAATCTTGTACTTTGGGCATACCGAGGCTGCTTTCAAGAGCATTTTGGGGATGAGTCCCTATCGGCTTGTATACGGAAAAGCGTGCCATCTACCGTTGAGATCGAGCACGAGCATTACAGGCGATTAAGGCCGTGAATCTTGACATCACGAGGCGAGGCGAGGGAGGCTCTCGGATCACGAACTCGAAGAACTTGGGACGAAGCATATGAGAACGCCCGCATTTACAAGGACAAAGTCAAGAGGATTCATGATCGGAGAATAGTCCGAAAAGAGTTGAGGCAGGAATAAAGGTCTTTTTATTTCGGTCTCGTGAAACTTTCGAAAGCTCGACTCAGGTGGAGTGGCCCTTTTCGTTGAGGAGGTGTTTTCCCATGGGCGGTTTCTTCGCGACCCAAAACAAACGGATCATTCTTGTGAGCAGTCGTGAGTCAAGCCGTACTTTGATCGTGAGGAGTCGGAAGAAGTGGAGGCGTTGTGCTCGTCGGTCCCAATATCTTTGACGAATTATGTCGGGCTCACGGCGTTAAGCGAGTACTACGTGGGAGTTTACCCGCAGTTTTTCTTTATTTTCTTGTTCTTTTCTTTTATCCTTTGATTTATCTGGTTTTGTTATCCTGATCTTTCTCTCCTTATTTATGCAGCTTTTATATAGTGGAGACTGGCGTTTTAAAAGAGGTATATTTGCCCTTCAAAGATGGCGTTCAAAGTTGTCCAGCGTTCAAGAGTAATACAGAAGCCGTTCACAGTTGGCGCTCAATCTGAACCAGCGTTCAGAAAGAATACAGAAACCATTTTCAGCTGGCGCTCAATCGAACCGGCGTTGAGATTTGGTCGATGCTTTTCTCATCCGTTCTATATGAACCGGCGTCAAAATTTGACGATAACATTTGCATCCGGCGTTCATGTGGTGGCGTTCAAAAGTTAGGCGAATGTTTCTTGACAAGCTCGTACCAAGCGGGCCAACAACCGAGAGAGGCTCTCAAGCGAGTTCAAACACAACCGGCTCGGTTCTTTTAAAAAAAAAAAAAAAAAGGAAGAACAGCGCTCGGTGAACTGGCCATATATTAGGGCTTTGCCTATTTTGGTTCATTCTGCAATTCCTCCCTTGTGCCGCCTCATCGTCTCTTTCTTCCCAAGAAGCTCCTCGCCGTCCGTCCGGCCCTGCTTCGCCCCTCGGCCAGCGCTCGTCAATGGCGCCACCTCCGTCCGAAGCCCTCGGCCGCCTCGCCGCTCTTCTCACTCCGCCAGCGGCGCTTCACCCCACCCCGGCCTCCGCTCAACCAGCGTTCGCCTAAGCCGCGTTCGCCCGTCCGCCCGCCTTGCCAGTAGCGCGCGTTCTCCTCCGCCTGGCCGCGCTTCGCCACAGGCGCCTCTGTCCGAAACCCTCGGCGCTTCGCCCGACATGCCGCTACCGGCGCCCGCTCGCCCTCGTCCGTCTCTCTTGAGTAGCTCATTCCAGCCTCTCACTCGCTGAAACTCGCCCTCGCGCCTCTCTCGGCCTTGCGCCCTTCCAGCGCCGCTACGCCTCTCTCGAGCAGCAGCGCTCGTACACCCAGCCGACCTCTACCACCGCACCCGCCTGCTCCTAGCTCAGGCTCCTTCCGGGCATTTCAAAGCATGGTTCGCACAAAAACCCTCTCGCCTCTTTGGCGAAGCGAGCAAGCCAGCGAAGGTGCTTGGGATCGGGTGAACAACCCGAAGATCTCAGGCGAACTCTGATGCCCGTTCGTGATTTTCGCCCAAGAAGGTATCTTTTACTCGTTATTCGTTCGAAGATATCACCACCCACGTTCATTTGATTGGAATATTTTAGCTTCATTGGGTGTTGATGGATCATTAAAGATATTTGAAATTGTGGGTGCCTTGGTTTGGCAACTAGGGAACCCAAGATGGTTTAAGCCTTTGCTTAGGGAATTTTGTGTGTCACTCGAGACCAAAGATTTCAAGTCTGCGTTACATCGGTTGGGGAGAATAGATTTGCCGTTACACTAAGGTTACGCGTGAGGTCTTGGGTTTTCATAGTAGTGGTTTTCGATGTACGAGGATTTCCCTATGGTGAGACATGGAAAATTTTAGCTGGTTTTGACAATTGGTCATCGGCGAGCACTTCTAGTGCCTTTATTCAAGACCTGCTTTGGTTATCGCTCATAAGTTCTAGCATTCAACCTTACAGGGAAAGAGCGAAGCCCGATAAAGTGAGTGCGATAGAGCTTTTCTTCTTGTGGTGTCTTTGTGAATAATAAGAAGATGCATGCAAAGACCGTTCTTATGGCGGCGATTTGAGTATATGAGGCGGAACCGTAAGGCCAAACTCTCCTTGAGCCAATACCCTTTATACTTGCCAAATACTTTGTGGGAGTGACTAGAGATGATATACCTTTTTCGAACTCCGCCGTTATTGAGCATCTCCCCATCACTTTCGGTGATTTCAGTTGATTGCTTGACCGAGAACATTGCTTCCTTATGAAGCACGGCGCATCGTTCAAGAGTATATCACATTCAAGCGAACCGACCATCCGGGTCTATTGTCGGACAGCTACCCCAATGGATGAAGATTCCCGATGATCGAGCCACGAAGAAGGACAAGTGGCACCCAATGTCACACCCTCCTTTACCCCTACTCCCACCAGTCCACGGCGGCGCTTTCGGTGGTCTTAGGGCTCATTTGATTCAGTTTGGCGATTTAAGCAAACAGCCACTTCACGCTAGTTGGGGACTTTAGCTCACTCCGGAATCGAACTTTGAGAGGTATCGGCGCAGATGGGTCGACAATTCACGAGTTCGGCCAATCTTGACCCGGGGTTTCGGAGAGTTCCGTCTTGAGGTATATCGGTGTCTTGGCGCTCAAAATCGCCACTCAGCGCCTTGATCAATCTTCACGGCGTTTGGGATTTCCGTCAAGATGTTTACTGGCGTCTAGACACCCATGAGCGACATTGGTCGACCTTCAAGCCCGATGGGATGCTGGTCCCTATCCCACACGCCTCTCCACCACCACCACCATCACGGACCAGCGGTGAAGCTTCACTTGTTGGAGAGTATATATATTTCCTTATTTCTTTTGCTCGCGTCCTTATTCGGTGGTTCGTTGTTTTCCTTTTGTGGTGTGTTTGCTTTGCAGACTATCTTTGGAACTCGATGTCCGCCCGACCTCCTTTCTCTCACCGTTATCGAAGTCTCGTTCTCTTTTGGCTTTATTTTGTTGTTCATGTTTTGAGCTCACGGGGCGGTGCTCATCTATGTGTGGGGGAGTTGTTGATGATATGTTGTATATGTTGTGCTCGGGATATGTGCATGATTGACCCCATGGATCTATGCTTACTTTGGTTTCTTGAGCTCAGTTTTTGTCTATCTGAATAAGTTAGGATTGTGATTTGTGCACCAACTACGTGGTATTGGTCGAACCTTGATGTGTTCCGTTTATCTTGTTGTTACGTTTTTGAAGAGCAATGTGAATTGATCGGGGTTGTGAGAATTGATCTTAAATCGAGGGTTATTGATGTGATTTGTCCGACTAATGTTAGGGGAGTGTTAACAATGTGGTTACCTATATACTTGTTTCTTTATAAAAATAAAAATAAAAAATAAAAACTATATTTTTATGTGAGATTGTTGAAATGGAGGATGGGATTACGCCCTCTTTCTCGTAAATTGAGAAATGGGCATGGGAAACCACGATAGGAGACTCGAGTTCATCGAGAATTCACCTTCGACCATTGTTCCAAAATCATTAAGACTTTCCATGTTTATTGTTGAGATTATATAAATGGAGGATGGAATTACGCCTCTTTCTCGTAAATTGAGAAATGGGCATGGGAAACCACGATAGGAGACTCGAGTTTATCGAGACTTCACCTTCGAACATTGTTCCAAAATCATTAATATTTTCTTTGTGTTCTCAAAAGAAACTTGTTGCTAAAGGTAACCATTTTAGTTAATTCACCCCTGACGGAGAGTTGGGTCTGAGCAAAAATGATCCTATTGTTTATTTGACTTTCTCACAATCTTAGATTTGTTTCGCATTAACTTGATTACGTATTCATCATGTTGGGGGAATTTCAAATAGAGGTTTGATTGATTGGATTAAGAGTTAAAGTTGCATGAGTTATTTTTCTACTCTTGTTATTATAGACTTTGCTTGAGGACAAGCAAATGGATAAGTGTGGGGGAGTTGTTTGGTATGAATCTGTGCTGATTCTTGGTATTGTTTTGCATGTTGTCTTCATTAGTTTATCACATTTATGCCGTTAGTTCAATTATTATTTATCGTTTCGGACTTACTTGGTTCGTTTCAATGTTTTGCAGAAAATCGGCATTAAATAGGATGAAAGCTATCTTCCAAGGATCAGGTATAATGAAGAGCATCGCGATAGGGTTTATAAGCGGCGGATCCTATTTCGGAGTTCGGACGAAGGAGAGCGAAAGCAATTGTTGAAGTCGCGCCGACGACCGTCGCATGGCCGAGCATCCGCGCGCGCGCACGCACGCCGCCCGCCAGCGCGCCGCCCAAGCGCCGCGCGCGCCCCGCCCTCCTTCGCGCGCACCGAACGCCGGCTCACTCCGGCGCGCGTTCCCAATTTCAGCGCTCGGGTGAACGCCGGCTCACCTTTGCACGCCGCGCCCGCCCGCGCGCCGCCACTTCGCCCGCGATCGAGCGCCGGCTCACTCCGGCGCGTTCCCAATTTCCTCGCGCTCGGGTGGCGCTTCGCTCGCCAGCGCCGCCTCGCCCGCCTCGCCTCGCCTCTCGCCTCGCCCGCGTGCCGCCAAGCCTTCCCACAGCACGCCGCCTCGCCCTCTGCAGCGTTCTTTTCCAAATTGTGCTCGGTTGCCTTCCTATATATAGCCTATTTTAGGTTATTTTCGAGGTCGAGACTTTACGTATTTTTACATTTTTCATTCGCATTGCTTGTGAGTGTTCTTGACTTGTTCAATTCGGACATTACTTTACATTGGTATTCTATTTGTTTATGTATTCTAGCAGCGTCGGTAATTTTATTCTGATTCTTGCAATACATTGTGTAATTTTAGTTTGGATTGAAAGTAATTGATCGACTTTTGTTCCAATTGTTCTTGATCACTCGTTTATATGTTGATTAGCTCGATTTCGATTATTCCTGTCTTGATTAGGTTCTTGATTAGTTCTTGTTTCGGGTTTAATAATCAATTACATGCAAGTGGTGTTGAACTTTAAATTCATGTTTAATCGTTCTTTGTTGAATTTCATTGATCCTTGTTTGAAGATCTAATTTAATTGTTTTGATTTATTTCCTATTCACGTGTTTGGTAGTTAATCATCTAGGGTTTGTGACCTCTAGTTTAGATCTTTTGTTTTCGTAATTTAGCTCGGGATTGACAACCTTGGCTTAGGTTTCTTTGTTTAATTCTTGTGTTTGATTCCTCGTATGTTTCAAAATCCTTATTGGTATTAGAGTGTTTAGGATTTAATCGCTTTCACGTGAGCAACACGAACATTAGGCCTGTTAAGTTTTCCTTGAGAGGCGACTAGGGTTAGCTTTCCTACTATAACACCTCGTATGATTGCGAGTCGATTAAGAGTATACTTTTGATTGAACAATTGACATCTTATGCTTGAATCTTAGCTTACACCTTTCGACATTGTTTATTTTTCTTAACTCGTCGGAGATTGTGTACGTTATAAAATCGCTATTCATATCGAGTCGTCTTAATGCTCAATCTAATATCGTATTAGGTTATCGTTGTTGAGCATTAATGTTGTAAGTCGGCTTTTGGTTTCTTTACTTAGGAACTCACGTTTGAGTATCCTATTATCAATAGAAAACCCTAAATTGTGTCTAACTTTGATTCTCTTTAATTCCTTCTTAAGTTATCGAAATTTTTCGATTTTTTTTGGATACTTGTACATAAAGTACTATGTTGTTTACGTTTGAGGTTTTTTTCGTCGGCATAACACAAATATAACCATACAACACCATACAAACCATACACAACATAAATCATACTAAAGCATTAGAAAACCCTAATTTCTAACATAATACTCAACTATTGTGTAGGTGTGCATGAGTGTTCCATTCATTCATCATAATCACAACCATTCATTCTAAACTTATAAATTAACTACCATGGCATCATTCACAACTATAATCAACTCATACTTAACCATTTTACTATGTTTTTTATTATTAGCAATAATTAGCATAAGTATCCAATAAATTTCAATAAAATCATGATATGCTCATATCATACCATATAATTTAATTATCAACTCAATACCATCAATTAAAATTTTAAACTATGAGTTAACAACATGAAAGTTTTCAGCAATTTCAAGTTATTGAACATTGATGTTCAATAAATTCCACAAAAATCATATCATGCTTATATCATATGCTAAACATGAAATACCATTTCATATCATATATTAAAATTTAAGCACATGCTTATTTCTAAACATATATATTTCGGTACTATCACTATACATATATATATATATATATTCAAATAATTTCTACCAACTTCACAACATGTTTATAATATGTACTAAACATGTAATATTAACCTTAAACATCAACTAATATTCATAATATGAACTAAATGCTTGAAATTCTCTTTGTCCTCAAACATATATTAAATATGTGTTCAATAAATTCCCAACAATGCATAATAGGTTCATATTATTTCTAAACATCATATATTTTATTATTTTCAACAAATAAAAATCAAATAAATCTTAGAATATTTATACATAGTTTCGGCCTTTTCATAAAAATAGGAGTAGTGCCTCAAAAATTTCAAGATTAATATATGATGTTCATATCATATATTACACACTATATCTCAACTATTTCTCAACAAATAAAATCAAACAATGGCTTAAAAATTAAATAAATTCTGCCCTTTTGTGAAAAATATGAGCAATGTTTCAATAATTTCAAGATTAATATATGATGTTCATATCATATATTAAACACTATACCTCAACTATTTTCAAACAAATAAAATCAAAATAAATACAAAAAAATTCCAAAATTTTCCATATTCATTCTACATGCTCCTAACACATCAACAAGCAATAATATGAAATAAAATTCACAAAAACATGCTTCATCTTCTACAAAAAAAAAAAAAATTAACAAAATTCAAAAATAATAAACATGCTTCAAAAATTCTCAAACTTTAAACACAACCTTATAACATATTTCTAAGCATATTTCATTCATAGCTTGAGAGCATTTGGTGGCTCAAAAGTCACGAAAAAATGAAGAACAAAAATTAGGGTTCTTCATGAAATAATTTCAAAATAAATCAAAAAAAAATTCTACTCCATTACAAATGGAGAGAATGATGAATTCTATGTTTTGATGGTCTTAGAAAAATTATTGGAGGGTTGGAATGGAGGATTTGAGGCTTGGAGAAGGTGAAAACTTTGAAAAAGTAGAGAGAATTTTGTCTCCCAAGAGAGAGAGAGAGAAAAGCACGAAAATGGTTCTGTAATCTGATGCAAATGGGCTGTATTGAGCCTATATGGAGTGCCCTTGGTGGTAGTTGGGAGAAAGACTAGTCAATTTACCCGTTTTGGCATGTTAATACATGTTCTTTAAATTTTATCACGCTTTCGATTGATTTCTCGGAACCTTAAGGTTTTATTTTCTTAAATAGCCTTAAAAAGACTTATTTCATAGTTTATAATAATTTCATGAAGTTCGGATGGCATCCGGTAAGTCAATCTCGAACTATCACGGAAAAACTGCGTCCGACGATTAAATTATGCTCAATTGTATTTCTATCGAATTCTTGAGCTTTCATAATTAAATTGAGTCTTATAAATCATTTATTATTGATTTGGACCCTTGGTTCGACTTACGGTTCTTTCGGATCAGTTTAGGGTTTTTCCCGTATACATTCCCGACGTTCGGTTAAGTTCTTCAGGAATTTCGTTCAGAAATTGATTCTTATGAATTCTAAATTCATAAGCATATATTCCTTTCTGATTTTTATTGTTCTCATTAATTTCAATGATTAGCACGGACTGAAAGTTGACCCGGCTTGTGAATAGTACTTTTGAGACTGATCAGGCAATCATGCCTGAAAATTTCAATTATTTGGCTTCTCACATGTTTTTGTGAAAAGATTCTAGAAATGAAATCCTTTTGTTGAGATTCATTCTAGATCTTTCATTCTATGTTCGGTTATTCAGGAAACCCTAATCCGGTTGGACTAGTCACTAGTTTTTTATTTCTCTAGTTTTCGATCTCCGAATCGATTCTAATTCGTTTCTTTGGTTACCTTAAAAATAATTAAGGTCTAAGCACCACAAGTAATTGGTTTAATCATGACTAATAAAATTTTTAAATTTTTCGGGTTATTACAATTTCAAACACTAAAGAGGTCATCTGAGTGTCTTGATGTTAACTTAGAAAAAGGAGGAGAAACAAAGAGGCACAAACCAGCAAAGTTTCCAAATATGGAAAAGGTTGTTTATGAGTGGTTTCTACAATACCAAGATCGTGTGACTATATCAGGAGAGCTCATTTTGGAGAAGGCGAGAGAGACAATGAAGATGTTATATCCTCAACAACCTGATGGATTGTACAAATTTTCTCAAGGTTGGCTTGAGAAGTTTAAGATGAGACATGGTATCAAGTCATTTCTTCGTTTCGGAGAAAGTGGCTCTATTAACACAAGAAATGGAGAAACAATTGAAGTTTATAAGGGAGAACCAGTTCCCTAGGAAAGATGTGTTTAATATGGATGAAATTGGTTTGTTTTACAGGTTACAAGCCGATCATTCTCTTGCAACGAAGCAATTGGAAGGAAAGAAAAATGATAAAGAAAGGCTTACTGTTGTTATCTGTTGCAATGAAGATGGATCAGAGAAAATTCCTTTATGGATCATTGGTAAGTATGCTAAACCACGTTGTGAGTTGCTTAAATTATGAATATCGTGCTAACAAGAGAGCATGGATGACTAGTGTGCTTTTTGATGAATATGTTCGTTATCTTGATCGAAAAATGCATGGTAGACAAATTTATTTGGTGGTAGATAATTGTCCTGCCCATCCAAAATTGTTGAAGGACTACAAAATGTTGAGTTGTTCTCTCTAACGTATGATATTAGAAGGCCATGAGTTGGAACAATCCAACCCAGAAAAGCTTAATGTTCTAGACGCCATCAATCTTGCGGTCTCAGCCTGGACTATAAATGTGTAGCAAGAGACAATAGCCAATTGTTTCAAACATTGTAAAATTCGTTCAGTGAATGAAGAAGATTCAACAAATTTACATGATGCGAATACTGAAGCAGATACTCATGAACTCGCCGTATTGATTGAAAATTTTGGTCATCACAATCAAATGGATGTCAATCATATGTTGGATTATCCGGAAGAAAATGAAAGATGTTCACAGATCCAAAGCTTAGAAAAAATTGTAGATACTATTATTGAAAATCCAATTGAGGATGAAGCTCAAGATGATACGGTACCAATTAGAGCCGGTTACACGAAAAGAAGCAATAACAGCGACGAAAATCCTTCATAATTTCTTTCTGCAGTCAATGAACGCCACACCAGAGCTTTTAAGTGCCGTGAGAAAAGTGACAGATGAGATTCATTTTGATTTGAATTTCAATAGATAACAATCAACACTAGAGTCATATTTTACTAAGTTATCTTAGTTATCTTTTTTAATTTTATAAGAATATTAATTTATAATGTTGATGGGACTAGGACCTTTGTATTATATAGGGGTCTTAAAAAAATTATTATCTTATTAATTTATCGAAATTATTAATTTATCGAAATTATTAATTTATCGAAATTATTAATTTACGCTTGGGGCCTAAGTCGGAACCGGAGAAAAAGATTATTTTAGAGAAGTTATTAATTTATCGAGTATTAATTTATAGAGGTTATACTGATAGTTTATTAGAATAATAATCGGGAATAGAAATTACAATTTCGGGTGAGCATAGTATTATTATTCTAGCAATTAAACCCGAATTAAACATTTAACATATAAAACATACATGTAGAATTTCAAAGCATAAAATTTGCCCATTTTAAAACGTGTAGAAGGAGAATTTATTCCGTAGTGGTTTGTGGTAACAACAACGACTTTGGAAAACATGAAGCCACTTGTAACTTGTGCTTAGTTTCTTGTACTCTTCTCTATCATCCTCTCTCTCTTTCTATCAGTTGCGCAACAACCTACAGAGGCAAAGGCCACCAAAGGGCAAAGAGAGAGAAACATTACCTCCAAGTCCACCTAACTCGGCGAAATCATGAAGGCGTCGTTCAAGGCTAGATACGAGCCCGACAAAGCGGCCGCCGCCGCCACCGTTTCCGTCAACGCCGGCGACTTCAAGCTCCGCGCCTCCCTCACTGACGCCACCGTGGTCAACGGCCCCAGCCTCAACGGTCTAGCTCTTGCCGTCGAGAAACCGGGCTTCTTCATCGTCGACTACAACGTTTCCAAAAAAGTAAGCTCTATTTGCTATACCTCGTTCATTTCTAGTTGCAAACAAACAATTTCTTGTTAATTACCGTTTGCGTCGCCGCTTCGTTTTCAAAAAACTTTGTAGTTATCGCCTCTCGGATTGTAGAAGAACTAAATTGAAACTATTTGCAATGTTAATTGGTTATATGTTTGTGTTTCTGTTACTATTCGTTGTTGTGATTAATTGATTTTTTAGGAATTTAATTTCGATGGAGATTCGCGTATTTACACGCATTTTTAATTGTATTTTATATCGGGTTTAATTTGCAGGATATTAGGTTTCAGTTCATGAATAGTGTTAGGGTGGCGCAGAAGCCGTTGAATTTGACTTACATTCACAGCAAAGGCGACGGGCGGACGATATTGGATGGGGCTTTGGTTATTGATTCAGGCAATAAGGTTTCGGCAAATCATGTGCTCGGCACCGGGAATACGAAGCTCAAGTATACTTATGTACATGGAGGGCTCACAACTTTTGAGCCGAGCTATGATTTGGGGAAGAATGCGTGGGATTTTGCTGTTACGCGCAAGGTTTACGGGGATGATGTACTCAGGGCTACCTACCAAACATCTGCTAAGAATTTGGGGCTTGAGTGGAGCCGGAGTTCGAAGCAGAATGGTTCGTTTAAGGTAAAAACCAATTATTCGTTTTGTAATGTTGATCTTTCAGTTGAATTGGATTAGTGAGTTGATGGAATATATGTCTTTAGAAGTTGCATTTTTGAATTCATTCCTTAGTTCTTCGTAATTATACATGTGCGGGGATTTAACGGTGGATCTACTCTTAGGAAAGGAGGTAATAACAGATTGGTGCTTTTATTGATCATAAATCTCAATACCTGTTTAAAATTTCAGCTTTATGCATTGAGGTTGGTAATTCCTGTTTTAATGATGACAATTCTAATTGCTTGTTGAAAATATTTAAGATTTTACTCCCAATTTTGTATGAATGGGATATGGTAAATCAAAAAAAGGAGCCAAGTTAATTAGAATTTTAGTATGCACCTCATTGTTGGAGAGAAATGATTGATCCTGTTCCATCGTTCTTTTGCCATCAAGTTGAAACTTGAGGGATGCAATTTTAATTTTGTCAAGCACAAACTTCTTCCTGCCTTTATATAAGCTGGAAGGGTTGCCAAGATTCGGATTTAGTGGATGAGTTCTCATGTGTAAATTTGATGGTTGCCCTGTTTCTGTGTTCTGGTAGTACTATTTGTCTGCCATTATCTGACAGATGAAGTAATTCATCATAATACTAGCTGAAGTGATTAATCTCCTTGTCCCAAATCGTGATGCAGTCAAATGCATATGTTGCCTTTGATGTTAATGGTGAGTCAGAATGTGCACACTGCTCTCTTAGTTGCAGTGTGGGTGTGTGTGTTTTGTATTGAAGTCATAATAAGTAGTCTTCCACTTCGAGAGTGCCTTGCTTTTGCTTAAGATCTTGGCTTAATACTTTCAGGTCTAATTTTAGAAGTAAAACCAAACTAGCTGTTTTTTTTTAATTCATTAAATTGGACTTGCAAAATGCCATGATCTGATACCAACTCCAGACTGGAAGCTGTATCATTATATTATGAGCTCTAATTCACTAACTAATAAATCTGTGCAGATTATAGCATCCGTCAATTTGGCGGAGGAACAAAAAATACCAAAAGTATGTGCCGAAAGTACCTGGGACTTTGAGATGTGATCTCCTTACTTGTGCTGCAAAGGAAGAAATGATCTCGTCACAGAAATTATGTACTTTTAACCTTCACTTTTGCTGTGAGCTGGCTGATAATTTGCAGCCAACTTTTTGCCATTGTGATCCTCTCAATTGATCAATTTATACTATGAATTTCACCTTACAACCTTTGCAATTGCATGACAAGTTCATTTGCTTTTTTAGGAGCCCGACTTGCAATACCAATGCATGCATGTGTTTGCTCTATTCTAATGATGCTCATAGTCTGTCTACTAGCAGTTATGGATGCCAGTTTTTTTTGGTAATTAAATACATAAATTTAAAGGTCACGTCACGATAGACTCGAACTCGAGACTTTTGACATCTGGTATTGACCACTATACCGCTAGGCCAACATATGTACACATTATTGTCAGTTTTTTGTAATTACTGCAAGTGGTAGTTCGAAACATTTTATTTTATATGGTAGTCGTTCGAAACATTTTATTTTATCTTACGTGGTATATAAATACAATTATTACAGTCTCATGGCCATGGTATTAATACCGAATTACACTATTACTCTGTCTAATATACTGAGTTTGTCGATATCCATCTAGTTAGTGAACAATTATTTATATTTCAGGGGGATGTTTATTATAAATGATAGGATAATTGATAAAGCATAAAATTGATATTGAAATAATATGGTTAAATAAGTTCAAAATTAATCAATTTATCAAAATAAATGATGGGTTATGTTGGACTATTTTATCAATCTATTTATTCTATCATTCAAAATAAATGCTCCTATAAAAAATGATAATATGATTTTTTTTATCCTACATCCTGCCCGTGCCATAATATCTATCCAAATGAAAACATTTGATAAAATTGATTCTCATTCAAAATAAAGAGAATATTTTATACAAACATTGACTCTGATTTTCACTTTTCTTATATTGGTAACAGTTTCGTGTTATGTAGAATACATTTTTGGGGCTTATAAGTTATAAATATAGAAGCTTGCTTAAAATTTTGAAAATGAATGTTTGCCCCTTCTCAAAATTTTAGTTTTCGGCCCATGGGTGCGGTTGCTGATTATTTGAAATAATTTATTTCTACCACTAGATTACACTAAAGTAGAAGGGGCAAACAGCAATCACATAAATCAACAAGTACTAAACAACTTGAATTTTTCCTGCTAAAAGCTCCGCTATTTGGCGCCTAAAACCCTATCTCCCCTAAGTTACCTAGGCTTTCCAGATCCCCATTCTCCCCATCTCTCAATTTCCTCTTCAAATTTCAATACCACATTCAACGTTGTTAAGATAAACTAAGCTGAATTTGACAGAGGGAAGAATTTTGTAAATTTCTCATTGATTGAAAAACTGAACAAATACAGCAAATGAAAGATATCTATTTATACATTCTAATAACAGAAACTTAAAATAGAAAGTTAATAAACTAACTTCCTAACAAAACAAACTTTTCTTTTAACTGCTTTGACTTGGCTCCAACTTTTGATAAATATTCCAATATGCTCTCGTGAAACCTAACTAGTATCAGCTATGACAAAATTGAGATGGCTTCGAAGTAAACCAAACCTAGATTCTGCAAGAGCCTTAGTGAAGATATCGACTAACTGATCACTTGATGGAACATGCCCTACTTCAATTGTTTTATCAAGCACTTTCTCTCGAATGTAGTGTATGTCCACTTCTATGTGCTTGGTTCTAGCATGAAAAATCGAATTGCTCGCTAAAGCAATAGCACTCACATTATCACACCAACGTTTGTGTGAGGCAAAAATAGAGATGCCAAGTTCTTTACATAAAAGAAGCAAGCCAGACCAGATCAGTAGTTGCAATAGCCATGCTTCTATATTCAGACTCTGCATTGCTCCGAGAAACAACTTCCTGCCCCTTGGCAGACCAAGAAATCAAGTTAGAATCCGAGAACATACAATGACCTCCTGTGGATCTCCTATCATCTTGACAACTAGCCCAATCCGCATCTGAGTAGGCTACCAGTTGAGAGGAGGAGGAGGGAATGAAGTTTAAAATGAATGAAGTTGTACTCTTCAAGTATCTTAGTAACCTTTTGCAAGCAGTCCAATGCAGATTAGTAGGAGTAGCAAGAAATTAACTTAGCTTGTTGATAGTAAAAGCAATATCGGTCGAGCATTGTTAAAGTAAGATATTGAAGAGCACCTACTGTACTTGTGTAAAGAGTAGGATCCTCAAAAGGAACACCAAATTCCCTAGATAATTTCGTAGCTGGTGTCATAGGAGTTGAAGAAGGTTTACAATCCACCATCTTTGTCTTGGCAAGTAGCTCATGAATATACTTGTGCTGACATAAAGCAAACTTACCATTAGAATGAAGAACCTCTATCCCCAAGAAATAACTGACATTTCCAAGAATCTTGACATAAAATTTGTTGTGAAAAGTGTCAATCTCAGTTTGCACCATAACCGAATTATCCCCAATGACTAAGATATCATCCACATAAACCAAAATAAGAGTGAGAGAAGAATCTGTTTTCTGATAGAATAAAGAGAAATCTGAAGCTGACCTCTTGAAACCAAGACTACAAATTTCTGCTTTTAAAGTGTCATACCATGCCCTTGGTGCCTGTTTCAACCCATATATAGCCTTTTGTAATTGCATACATAATCTAGGTGAGCAGGATCTTCAAAACCCGTAGGTTGAGCCGTATATATAATATCTGGAAGCTCACCATTTAAGAAGGCATGGTTAACATCAATTTGTTGAATAGCCCAACCTTTTGTAACTGCCAAAGAAAACATCAATCTGATGGTAGAAGGCTCGACTACAGGGCTAAAAATTTCAACAAAATCTACACCAGGTAATTGTTCAAACCCACGAGCAACTAGTCTTGCCTTCAACTTATCCAGAGAATAATCTGGATTGAGTTTATCCCGAAAAACCCATTTATTATTGATAACCTTTTTACTGGGATCAGGTGGTATAAAAATCCATGTACCTTTTCCAAGAATAGCATTAAACTCCTTAGCCATTGACTTATACCATCCATCATGTGCTAGAGCTTCATCCAAGGATAATGGTAAGGCTGGAATTTTTGTGGAAATGGGAGGTTCAGTAAGAAAGGCAGTGTAGACTTTTGGTTTACTAATACCATTTTAGCTCTTGTTTGCATGGCATGAGTATTGATGGTTTGAGAAGGAGGAGAATTAGAAGTAGATGACGAGGTGGAAGATGTTGGTTGAGATGATGATGATGATGACTCAGATGTAGAAAGAGGAAGGTGAAGATGAAGATGTGGGAGCTGAGATGTTAAACCAGGAGTAGGGTTAAGCCATAGGTAACAGAGGAAGAAAAGAGACTGGAGTATAAGAAGCTGAAGAAATAGAGCTAGCTTCAGGAAACAGCATATGATAAGGAAACTTAAAATCATTAAAATGTACAGTATCAGCAATATATATCCTTCCATCAGCATTAAGAAACTTATAGCCCTTGTGATTGTTTCTGTAGCCAAGAAAAATACACTTTTGAGATCTAAATTGAAGTTTGTGAGAGTGATAAGGTTTGAGATAGGGAAAACATGCACATCCACAACATATGCATGTATTGTTTTGCATGTTTTTGTCTTGTTTCTCCTTGTTTGTTTTTAACCTTTTGGTTCCTTTTGGTTTATATTTGAATATCTTTTTGTTGGAATCGTGTTCGTTTTCGTTTTGTGTAGGGAATTATCACGTTTGAACCATGTTGCGCATGGCGTCGCCTGGTAGCAAATAGAAGACCCGCGTCCGGCGCTTGGCGTGCGTCCGGTGCTGGGTTCGCTTCCGAGAGCGCCCGCGTCTGGCGATTGGCGTGCGTCCGGTGCTGGGCGACCAACGCAAGTTTCGTCCCGAGACTCCTTGCGTCCGGCGCTGCGTTGCGTCCGGCGTTGTGCAAGAATTGAAGTTTCATCCCAAGACTCCGTGCGTCCAGCGGTGCGTTGCATCCAGTGCTGCGCGAGAATTGAAGTTCGTCCAGAGAATCATCGCGTCCGACGCTGGCTTGCGTCGGGCGCTGGCACCCCGTCCTGAGAGCGCTCGCGTCCGGCGCTGGGTGATCCGCATTTTGTCTTGCTTTGAAGGGCATGCGTCCGGCGCTGGGCTTGAGTCCGGTGCTAGGCGATAAATTTTGGGCGCTATAAATACGTTTTAAAACGCTGAAACCCTACGTTTTATTCATTCCTTCAGTTTTTCTTTTCATAGTGCGCCTCCTCTCCGAAAACAAATTTTTGTTAGCGTTTATTAAGTATTTCAATTACTTTTCTTTATTATTTTTGTCATTGAAGATTATTGTAAGGATTATTGTTATTGGATTCCTGTTCCGAAACTTTAATTTCATCGTTCGTTCTTTTCCGTAAGTTTTCTTTATCGCTTTCTTTCGTGTTCTCGCATTTATTTGATGTTAATTTCTACGTTTGGGTGATGCTTAATATTAGTGTTTGCTTAATTATTCTTGTCTTCCATTTAATCTATTCGATTTATGCCTAGGGTTTATCACGTTGATTATATGTTCTACAATCTAAGGTTTAATTCTTGTCTAGATAACTTATCTGCTTTGTCAAATTCTGTTTAGTTAATTCGTCTTTCTTTTCTTAATAATTCATCGCCTAGGTTATCTACAGTTTTTTAGTGACAATCAAACAACTCTTGGTGATTAGAATGTTTAGGAATTTAATTGCTTTCGTGTGGTAACTAGTAACGCCTTGTTAAGTTTTCCTTGAGAGACGACTTGGATTAACTTGCTCACTAGGACGACCTCGTTAGATTGCGAGGGACTTTAGTAGTGATCTTTTATGTCTAATAAATTTTGGCGCCGTTACCGGGGAAATCTTTAGGCGTTTTATTAATGTTGCATGTTTTTCGTTTTTATTCTTCTCCTTGCCTTTCTTATTTTGTACCGCAGTTGCGTTTGATCTCGTTTGTTGAGTGTTGTGTATGCAGGGACGCCGAGGTCTAACTCCTAGATTGGCATCCCCGTTGAAGTATACTCGCAAGCCAAGGAAACCGCAACTGCCTAGTGTGGCGGATTTTGATCACTCCGATTGTGATAGCTTCTGTGAGGACAGTTCTCTCACTCTTGAAGGAGGATTTACTACCGTCGATAATTTCTTGTTTGAAGAATCCCAACCGAGGATCATGGGTGACCGTCGAAACAATAATCATGACAATATGAACAACAATCATGACGCGAACGCTGCCCCTCGCCTGATGGAGGATTACTTCCGCCCTAAGATAGGGGAGACTACAAACCCTATCGTGTTGTGCCCCGCGGCACGTGGGTATGAGTTGAAGCCAAACCATTTCAACCTCATTCCCACTTTTCATGGCATGGCGAATGAGGATGCCTTAAGCTTCATCAGAGAGTATAATCAAGTGGTGCAATCGTTCCCTCTGTTTGGCCTGAATGAGGAACAGTTGAAGATGCGTTGTTTCTCCTATTCTCTGAAGGATAAAGCCAAGTCTTGGCTTATGAGCTTTCCCGCCGACTCTTTGGCAAATTGGAACACTGTGGTGGAGCAGTTCATGTTGAGGTTCTATCCGCAGCAGAAGACCAAAGATCTTCGATCCAAGATTATGACTTTCAAGCAGGATCTAGATGAGCCGTTTCACAAAGCAAGAGAAAGATTCAAAGAGCTTCAGAGGCAATGCCCACATCACTTCTTCCCGTTGGTTCTTTTGTGCCAATTCTTCTATGACGGGATCCTTAAATCCGATCAAGAAAAAGTTGACGATGCGGCAGGGGGCAACATAGCTCATATCACAGCAGAGGCTTTAGATGAGATCTTTGATGTCATGGCGAGCAATTCCCTCCAGAAGGCATCTAGTACGCGCCGATCTTCTGTCAACTCCGTGGAGACAGGATCGGAATTAACGAGGCAGATGGTGTAGCTTTTGAGAGAGATGAACGAGATGAAGATGAAGCAGGCAGAGTTCCATTCACCACCCCAGGAGTTCGTTGCCCCTTCGTAGGAGTTCGCCGTACCTCCTCAGGATTTCTCTATGCATCCTTGTGGAATTTTTGCATGGAAATGGGACATACAGCAGATATTTGTGCTAATATGGGAGCACCCGTCTATGAAGGCGGAGTAGAGGCTTATTCTATGCAAGGTTTTCCGTCTCGGCAGCCTTATGAGCTGAGGCCGACCTATGAGCAAAACCAGCCGCAGTACAACTCGAGATGAAAGAATCAGAGCCAAGGTCAAGGTTCGGGTTCAAACCCACAGACTCGACGCCTTCCTGCACAACAAGATTCGTCAGCAGCGAAGACACGTACCAGCGAAGACCAAATGAAGCAAAGAAGCTTATGGTCAGCAGTATCAGTATCCATAGCAGTCATATCGACAGCCGTCATACCCGCAGTATCCTTACCAGCAGCAGCCACCGCCGCCTCAGTATCCTTACCCACAACAAACCCTCCCAGAGTAGCCGTACTCTCGTGACCTTTTACCAACCTCCACCGTGGCAACATGCTCATCCGAAATCATCCATGGAGGATAGTTTGGCCGCATTTATGCAAGAGAGCAAGTTAGCAAGGGAAGCACAAGATGCGACCATTAAGCGTCTTGAGAGTACGATCGGGCAGATCTCTGGTGCTGTCAACGAAATGCAGCAACAACAACAGACAGGGAGAATACCGGGACAGGGGCTCCAGCCACACCAAGCTCAAGCAATAACTGTTCTCCGAAGTGGGAAGAAAGTAGATAATAAGGTGCAACTCCCAGAGATCGAGGAGGAACAGATAGTGAAGGAGAGAGTGGTTGTGGAGAAACAGAGAGTGGAGGAGAAAGTGATTGAGGAGAAACAGCCGACAGTGCAGTTACATAAGACGGCAAACCCTTATAAGCCTCCAGTGCCATTCCCGGGCCGGTTGAAAAATGAGAAACAAGAGCGGCAGTTCTCAGACTTCTACAATATGCTTTCCAAGGTTAATGTGAATCTGCCGCTATTGGATGTGATCCGCAATGTTCCTGCCTATGTTAAGTTTTTCAAGGAACTTGCATCAAAGAAGAGGAGGTTTGTCGACAATGAATACGTTATGGTATCTGAGGTGGCCAGCTCCATTATGCAGCAACCACTACCGCCCAAACAACGGGATCCAGGTAGCTTCGTCATCACAATTGCTTTGGGAAATGGTAAGGAAGCCACAGGTATGCTTGATTTAGGAGCTGATATTAATCTTATACCTTACTCTATTTTCAAGCAATTAGAATTAGGAGATTTGAAATCTACTGGCATGAGTCTCCAATTATCCGATCGCTCTATCCGCTCTTGATAAGCCTCATTTTACCGATTTATAAGGCCATATTTGTTTAGTTTATAATTGATAAGTGATCTTTTGAGCTGTCTTTTAATATATTTATGTTTACCTTGGAAGATATTATGCCGTGTGTGTTTCATGTCATTTTAGTACAGGTTTTGATGTCAAAGAGGTGGATCATGATAAAGAGGAATCAATAGCCTAGTCGCGAGCTCGTGCGAAGAAGAACTGTTTGAAAACGACGTTGAATATGACGTAATGGATCTGACAAGGATGGATTTGCAAAGTTTACTATGTTAAAGATCATCTCGATAGGAGTCCGTAGGCGCAAACGGATCGTAATTCGGAGTCCGGACGAGAGAGAGCGGGCGAACGCAGCGGTCGCACAAGAGGAATCACGCCTCGCGAACCGAGCTCGCGACCTTTGGTCGCGATGCCGGGTCGCGAGGAAGAGCAGATTGGCCGCGATTTTGGAAGCTCGCGAGGCGTCTTCGCGAGAAGCAATTGAGAGCGCGCTTCGCGAGGCGTTAGGGCTGCTTACATATCTATATATTAATACTTATGGGAGCGCACACAATAGAGGGACGCAAACTTTGTTTTTTTTACATTACAGAATGTTTTTTTTCTTCAATTTTTGATTTAGCACATTAGAATAGTTATTTTTAATTCAGTTTTTGAGATTGAACTTTTGTCCAAGTTATTTTATTTCCAGCTTTCGGTTCAGATTTATTTCCAGATTTAAAGTACTACAATTGTTCTTCGTGGATCCCTACGGTTTTATCTTTCTATCTCAATTTATACTTTATTTATTTATTTATTGTTTTGATAATTTAATTATGCGTAGCTAAATTCCGTATTGATCCTGGGGTTTGTATGTCTGACTAGATTCGTATAATTTATCTGTTGATACTTTTTTGCCGTCCCTTCATGATTTATAAATCTTGGTTTTAATTCTCATGTGTTGGTATCTGATCAATATCTATGCATGCTAGTTATGTGATTAATGTCTCTGCGGAATTAATTGCATAATCGATATCTGGAGTTTATAATACGTTTTGCCTTGAGACCCGACGGAGATAGGTGAAATTGAGGAGGTTATATCTTTGTGTGCTTTTGGTAATTAGCTTACTTCTCTGAGACCCGACGGAGATAGAGTTTAGGCTAACCCACTACTATAGGTTGTCTGGCGGAAACTATAGTTACATTAGTGATTCTCCATCCGAATGTGGATTAAATTGGTAAGCAGTTAATAGGTTAATTGTGTGAATCGGTTGGGTTAAGTACATCCCAGTGGTCGATCTTTAGTGCACTGGTTTATTCCTTATTTATTTTACGAGTCTAGTTTTATATTATTCTTATCTCACGATTTTTTATTGCACGGATAATAACAAAGATTACATGTGGATTATTATTGTGTTCTCAGTCATGATCCACGTGGATCGATATATATACTTCTTGTTTACTATCATTTATTTGGTAGGATTATTAGCGATCAAATTTTGGCGCGTTCTTGGGGTGTTTAGATTTCACAGTGATAATTTTACGGATTGTAGTTATTAATTCGGTTTAAAAAAAATAAAAAATTAAAATTAAAATAGAAAATAAAAAAAAGATCTTATTATTTACGTATTCTTCTCGGATCGATTTTATTTTTATCTCTGCATGCGATGCATGATTACAAGATCGAAAGGAAAGAAATTATTCCTTGGATCTTGAGATTGAAAGATCACATAAGAGAGGCGAAAAGAAGACAACGAGACAATGGCGGATATGCAAGAAGCACGATCGGATGGCGAAATGGAGGAGATGTTAGCGACAATGCAACGCATGGCAAGGCGTTGAATAATCGAATGGGCGAGATGGGTGGTCGAGCACGCCCCTTACCGCTCAACCACATATACGAGCCACCTCTGGATCGGTTCAAGGTGGAGGTCGAGGCGAACGTCAATGCCAATAATTTTGAGTTAAAGCCTGCCCTCATCAGCATGATACAAGCAGAGCAGTTTGGGGAAGGGGTCACTGAAGACCCCAATGCTCACTTGGAAGCGTTCTTGGATATATGCGATACTATCAAGCGAGCGGAGTGCGGTGATACCATCCGGATGCGGATGTTCGGATTTTCACCGAGGAGTCAGCGAAAGGCGGTTCAAGAGCTTGGACGGTCGAGGATTATCACGTGGGGCAGCCTGTGAAAAATTTACGTCTAAATATTTTCCACCGCCAAGGCTCGGAAGATCATTGCGAGATCTCCCATTTTCACAGTTGGGAGATGAGTCATTGTTCGAGGCCCAGGGCGATTCGAAACTCCGCTCCGCAAGTGTCCTGACATGGGTTTTCACACGAGCGACAAGTGACACAATTTTATAGTGGACTCAATGCTAACACCCGAGCATTGTTGATCGTCGTCACCGAGGATGCACCTCGATCGTGGAATAGACGGCGTTGAGAATAATTGAGGAGATGGCATCCAGCGGTTATCGGTGGTCGATGGAGAGCACCGGTCGGAAGAGTGGGCTGCAGAGAGTTGGATGACAAGTATGATGATTTATTGGAGAAATTTACATCTTTGCGGATGAGTCTGGCCCGAGAGGAAAGGGCGGATGACCGTGGCCATGGCGCGAGTATCGAGGAGGTTCATTTTTGAACCAAAGAGAATGGCTGTGGGAATCGAGCGAATCCGCCTATCATCCCAACAATAGGAATCATCCAATTTTTCCTATGCTAACGCTGCAATGCTCGAAGAATTACCACACGGTTTCTTTGTTAATAATGGAATGATTGTGGAGCCCAAGCCGAGCATTGAGGATATGATGCAACAATTGTTGGCGAGCAATCGTGAGATAACGAGTCACCAACAAATGGTGACTCGGTGAGAATATTCGATCCAAAGCGGCTTGGGAATAGGATGAGCGCTACGGAGAGCACGGTCAACGCCATCAACAATACGAAGGATAGCCCTTGGAAAACAAGTAAAGATGTTGGAGAACCAAGTGGGGCGGATGGCCAATGAGAGGCTGGAGCATGACGGCGAGGGCAATTCCCAAGCAACACCGAATGAATCCTAAGAATCATATACCTCCAGATCGGTGCAATGCTATTCATACGAGAGTGGAAGAGCTACATAAATTATCCGAGTACGAAAGGAAGAAGAGGATCATACGCACGAGGAGAAGAAATCACGCCGCGATACGGCGAGAGAGCGCGGTCGCGAGCTAATGTCGCAGCCCAAAGACGCGGGAAGCCTCGCTGAGAAGAATGATTTCCTCGCGACCCGGCGATCGCGACCAAGGATCGCGAGGGCTGACGAAGCAGACGAGAGCACCTCGCGACAAGCCTTGCGAGGAATCATCGCGACGAGGTCGCGAAGTGCCAATGAGCGATTCGCGAGCCAAGATAGAAGGCGCCTCGCGGCATGATTAGAGAGGATTCGCGAGAGTAGCACATGATCAACCGATGCTTCCAAAGCCTACAGCCCGTTTCTGGCGTTTTAGGAAAGCGAAATATGATGAGGAGACGCTCGCTTCAAAGAGATCTTCGAGAAGTGAACATTAATCTTCCTCTTTTGATGCGCTTGGAATATGCGGGATCGTCAAATTTCTCAAGGATGCATTGGCGAATAAGAAAAGTTGGGAAAATTTGACAAGATCAACCTCTCGAAGAATGCGGTGCTATCTTGCGAGAGAAAGTTGCACCAAAGCAAAAGGATCCGGGAGCTTCACTTTGGAGTGTGAGATCATGGGAACACCTTCCCAATGTTTTATGTGATGCGGGCGAGCATAAATCGATGCCGTTAAATGTGTTCAATCGCTTGGGCGGGCAAACTAAAGAAGACCTCAATTTCATTAATGATGGTGACGTCGATTGCATATCTAAGGGCATAGTTGAAGATGTGTTGGTAAGGATTCGGGATTTGTTTTTCTGCCGATTTTGTTATTCTAGACATTCACGAATTTAAACACCAACCACTAATCTTGGGTCGGCCTTTTCTAGCAACCGGTCGTGCTTTAATTGATGTCTGCGAAGGCGATCGACTTTTCGTGTGAGCGATGAGGAGCTGAAAATATCCATATATGATGCCATAAAGCAACATGATAGTCCGTAGCATGAAGAGTGTCATTCAATCACTCACGTTGTTGTTCGCCAAATCGAGCTTGGAAGTCAACCGACCACCGACAAGGGTGCTAAAAGAAGAGATGGACTCGGCATGGAACTCAAGTGACTTGTTCAAGTTTGGGAGGCCACTTCCACACTCGGTGGTGGTCTGTGGTAAATGAAAATATCGAGGCAAGCCTGATTTGGGAAGAAGTCTCATGCCAAATCGCCGATTGATTGAGGTTAGTAATGGTCTAGCTAAAGACAATTAAATTTAGCACTTGTTGGAGGTAACCCAATGTTTTTCTTTATTTTGTTTTGTTTTCGTTTTTGTTTTGTTTTCCTTGTGTCTGCATTTTTTTTTTTCGTGTTTGGGTTTGGTGTATTTTTTGTGGGTTGAGTTGAATGACGAGCACCATGATGAGAATTGTTTATTAGAAAATTTATTATGGCGATTTTGTGAGGCAAGCATGTTATGACCATTGTGAGCATTGAGCCTTTGAGAACTTGATCACACTTTTGAAACCCGTGAGACTTGAGCTTTTGGTCGTCATAATTCTTGATCTTGCTTCTTCTCATGTGAATAGTTTGAAATAACATGTGTTTCTCTAGAACTTGCTATGGTTCTTTTCGAGGTTGCATTGATGTGCTTAAAATTATGAGATGATATTAGGCATTCTTTTCTTAGCCTATACACTATCGAACACTAACACGTTATTTTATTATTCTTTGATGAGCTGTTTGAGCCTACCTAATTGTTTCATATAACCATGGGTTGGGTTATGTTGTTAGTGTAATTTTGGATTGCTTGAAACGGGGTTGAGAAAAAGCGAAAGGAAAGAAAAATGAGGAGAAAGTGATTATTAAAAATAGTTGCTTACCCATATAAGTTCAAAAAAAAAAAAAAAAAAAGAGTTGGTGTAAGTGTGTGAAAAGAACATAAATGGGTAAGTAACTAGAGCTTGAAATGAGTACATCACTTAGATGAAAATTGCGAGTTAAAGAAAAATGACTTCTTGGTATGATGATTTGAAATGAATTGTGAAAGTTTGGGAATTGTGTCTTATGATACTTATGGTGTTTGTCATTATGGGATTATGAGTCACTTAGCCTAAATATATCCTACCTTACCAAAGAGCTACATTATAACTTTGTTATAAGACCTTTTGATCTTAGTTCTTGAGCACATATTTGAGCAATGGAGAATTAGGCGATTTGTAAGCTTATGGTAGATTCCATGTATTTTGAACTTTGAGAGTATATACATCCTCCTTGATACACTTGAGTGTTTGAGATTTCTTATATATCATCCATGTTGTGAGGATTCGAGTTTAAGAAGGCTTGTGCTTATGATTTTATGATATGTTGAGTTTAACGAAAGAGGTTGTGATTTAATTCATTTGTTTGAATCTTTTATTGCTCATTGCTCACGAGGCTTATTGCTTTTGTCGTTCGACTCTTTGCACTCTTTGGTCGTCTCTCATTTGTTACGGATTTGTTTGAGGACAAACAAAAGGTTAAGTTGGGGGAGTTGATAAGCCTCATTTTACGATTTATAAGGCCATATTTGTTTCGTTTATAATTGATAAGTGATCTTTTGAGCTGTCTTTTAATATATTTATGTTTACCTTGGAAGATATTATGCCGTGTGTGTTTCATGTCATTTTAGTACAGGTTTTGATGTCGAAGAAGTGGATCATGATAAAGAGGAATCAATAGCCTGATCATGAGCTCGTGCGAAGAATCTGCTTGAAAACGACGTTGAATATGACGTAATTTATCTGACAAGGATGGATTTGCAAAGTTTACTATGTTAAAGATCATCTCGATAGGAGTCCGTCGGCGCAGAGCGGATCGTAATTGAACCGAGTCGGACGAGAGAGATTGCGCGATTTTGGAAGCTCGCGGCGTCTTCGCGAGCGAGAGTCGCGGCGCGCTACTTACATATCTATATATTAATACTTATGGGAATCACGCCTCGCGAACCGAGCTCGCGACCTTTGGTCGCGATGCGGGTCGCGAGGTTTGTATATAAGACTAGATTGGCCGCGATTTTGGAAGCTCGCGAGCGTCTTGGCGAGAAGCAATTGAGTCGTAGGAGGTCTTTGTGTCGCGGTAATTAGTTAGGGCTACTTACATATCTATATATTAATACTTATGGGATTAAATTGCTTTTGTGATAGAGGGGCCTAAACTTTGTTTTTACATTACTGAATGTTTTTCTGTTATTTTAATTCAGTTTTGAGATTGAACTTTTGTCCAAGTTATTTTATTAGGTTGATTTATTTCAGTTTAAATCTACAATTGTTCGGATCATGAGTCTCAATTATCCGATCGCTTTGTATGTCTCGATCCGCTACCCTAGGGGATTGTAGAGGATATTCTTATGCGTGTCGGTGGCCTTGATTGTACCTTTGTGGATTTCGTGGTGTTAGAGATAGGCGATGTGCATGAAAATGGTCGAGACCATACACTCTATTTTAGGGAGACCTTTATTATTTGGCCACTACTAATACTTTGATTGATGTGAAAATGGAAACATTAGGATGACCGTATCTAGGGAAACAATGTCATTTTCATCGTTGCATAATAAATCTTGGCTTTAATTCTCATGGCCATGTCATCGATTAATGCAATTGAAAACTCGAGACCAGCGGAGATTTTATATAGACTCTATTGATGCCGTTGGCCGAGATTTCTTTTAGCAGCGATAAAATGGTCGAGACCATACACTCTATTGGAGACCTTTTATGGATTGAGGAAGTATAAACGAGGATCGATGCCTTGGCGATTTCTTTTGTGCAAGATAACGGTGAGGAGGAAGTATCATGGAAGAAAGGCTCATCTTTGGGCCGAATTTGAAAACCCGTAAAAGAGGAAAATGAGACTCCACCGAAACCGAGAAGTTAGAGTTAAAGGAGCTCCCCAAGAATTTGAAGTATGTCTTCCTCGAGGATAATGAGCAAAAGCCCGTGATCATCTCTGCTGAACTCACTGAGTACCAACAATCTTTGTTGGTTTCCATGTTGAAACGACATAAACTTTCTTTCGGGTGGAGTTTGGCAGATATCCGAGGAATCAGTCCTGCCATGTGCATGCATAAGATACAGCTTGAAGATGGAGCAGTGCCGAAGAAGGATGGACAACGTAGACTTAACCCCGTACTCAGTGAGGTAGTGAAGAAGGAGATCTTAAAGCTGCTAGCCGAAGGGATCATCTACCCATGTGCCAACAGCCAATGGATCAATCCGGTCCATGTTGTGCCGAAGAAAGGTGGAATCACTGTGGTCCTCAACGAGAAGAAGGAGTTGGTGCCCACTAGACCCGTCACTGGATGGCGGATGTGCATCGACTATAGGAAGCTCAACGCTTCCACCAAGAAAGATCACTTTCCCCTTCCTTTCATTGATCAGCTGTTAGACAGACTTGCGGGGAACGAGTTCTTTTGTTTCCTCGATGGATTATCTGGATATTATCAGATCGCCATCGACCCCGATGATCAGCTCAAGACCGCCTTCACCAGCCCACACGGAACTTATGCGTTTCGAAGGATGCCATTTGGACTCTGCAATGCACCAGGTACTTTTCAAAGGTGCATGATGTCTATTTTCTCTAACATGCTTAGTGATTTTGTTGAGATTTTTATGGATGATTTTTCTGTGTTTGGAGCATCTTTTGATGATTGTCTATGGAAGATTGAACATGTTTTGAGTCGTTGTATTGAACATAGTGTCACTCTTAGTTGGGAGAAGAGTCATTTTATGGTCCATAGTGGCATTGTGTTGGGACACGTCGTGTCTAATCGGGGGATAGAGGTTGATAGAGCTAAAGTGGAGGTGATTGAAAAATTACCCCCACCAAAGGATGTTAAAGGAATAAGGATTTTCTTGGGTCACGCTGGTTTTTACCGTCGTTTCATTAAGGACTTTTCCAAAATATGTCAACCCCTCTGTCGTCTGTTAGCTCATGATTCTCCTTTTTATTTTGATACTGATTGTCTTAATGCTTTTACTACGTTGAAGGAGAGATTGAGTAGTGCCCCTGTCGTTGTCGGTCCTAATTGGTCTCTTCCATTTGAAATCACGTGTGATGCCTCTAATTCTGCTGTAGGAGTTGTCCTAGGTCAACGGGTTGATAAAATATTGCGTGTGATTTACTATGCAAGCTTAACTCTTAATCCTGCTCAAGTAAATTATACAACCACTGAAAAAGAGATGTTTGCTGTGATTTTTGCTCTTGATAAGTTTCGTGCTTACATCATTGGTTCTAGAGTAATAATACATAGTGATCATGCTGCCCTTCGATATTTGTTGACCAAACCCCAGGCCAAGCCTAGATTTATTAGATGGGTGCTCTTATTGCAAGAATTTGACTTAGAGATTCGGGATAGGCAAGGTAGTGAGAATGTCGTTGCCGATCATTTATCTCGATTAGATAGTCCCCCTTCCCAGTCTACTGTATGTCCCATCACAGAGTCATTTCCTTATGAACTTGCTTATAGTGTCTCTGTTGAGCCTTGGTTTGCCGACATTGTCAATTTTTTGGCTTGTGGTGAACTGAGACCTGATCTTACTTCCCAAGCGAGGAAGCGTTTTCTACATGTGTGTAGGCAATACTATTGGGAAGATCCTTATCTTTTCAAGTTAGGAAAGGACGAGGTGATACAGCGTTGTCTCGCTAAAGAGGAACAACCTAAAGTGCTGGAGATGTGCCACCATGCCCATTGTGGTGGACATTTTGGAGGGCAGAAGACGGCCCATAAGGTCCTCCAGTCAGGTTTATTTTTGCCTTCCCTCTTTAAAGATGCCCATGCTTTCTATCTTTCCTGTGATAGATGTCAACGGGTTGGATCGATTGGTAGAAGAAATGAAATGCCCCTTAATAATGTTTTGGTGGTCGAAATTTTTGATGTGTGGGGAATTGACTTCATGGGGCCTTTCCCTAAGTCGTATGGGTACGAGTATATTTTGCTTGCCGTCGATTACGTGTCCAAGTGGGTTGAGGCTATCCCAACAAGGACATGTAATTCTCATATTGTACTCAAGTTTGTGCAGGAGAACATTTTATGCAGGTTTGGTTTTCCCCGTGCAATAATTAGTGATGGCGGAAAGCACTTTTGCAATAAGCTGTTCGAGAAACTAATGAAAAAGAATGGAATCACGCACAAGATCGCCACTCCTTACCACCCACAGACGTCGGGTCAGACCGAAACTAGCAACCGACAAATCAAGGGCATCATCGAGAAAACCGTGCAACCCTCAAGAAAAGATTGGGCAAACAAACTGACTGACGCTCTCTGGGCATATCGTACCGCGTACAAGAGCATTTTGGGAATGAGCCCATACCGTCTTGTGTATGGGAAAACGTATCACTTGCCTGTGGAGGTTGAACGCAAGGCCTATTGGGCCATTAAAGCGTCCAACTTGGATCTCTCCAAAGCTGCGGAGCATCGCCTACTACAGATGTTCGAGTTAGACGAACTGCATAATGAGGCATATGATAATGCTCGGATCTACAAAAACAAGGTCAAGGCTGTCCACGACAAGCGGATTGTGCACAAGGATCTCCAACCCGGGATGAAGGTTTTGTTGTTCAACTCTCGTTTGAAATTATTTCCCGAAAAGCTTAAACTCGTTGAGTGGACCTTTTGTTATTAAAGAAGTGTTTCCTTATGGGTCGGTGAGCCTCGTAAAAGAAGGAAGTATAGGGTCGTTCCTTGTTAATGGACATAGAGTAAAGCCGTACCTTGAGGGAGATCTGTCTAGCATGATGGTGGAATCAATCCATGTTTGCGATCCTCCGTCCATCTGATCAATTTTCGTCGAGCTTACGATAATAAACAAGCGCTTCGTGGGAGGCAACCCACATTTCTTTCGGTTTTATTCTTATTTTCTTTCCGTTATGTTTGTGTTTGTGTTTTGATCTTTATTTTTATTTTAGGTGGTGCAGGTTTATGAGCTATATATCAAGGAATTTTGGATATCTGGAGAATAGAAATCGAGACGAAGAATGGTGTTGTTGCTCCGAAGAAAAAAATCCAAGCGCCGGACTCAAGCAAATCGGCATTGTGCCTTTTCAAAAATTCATCCAGAGAGGTACCCCAGGCACCGGACGCACCCAAACCGACGCTGGGGTACTATCGAAGAGGTGTACAGAGAGTTCACCCAGCGCCGGACGCGGCGAAACCGGCGCTGGTGCAAAGCGTATTTGGGTAGAGGAACAGACCCAGCGTCGGACGCAATGAAACCGACGCTGGGTCCCCTTTATTTTATTAAATTTATTAAAAAAATTAAATATATATTAGACGTGAGTTAGGGTTTCTCACATTCTCCCTCTCAGTCTCTTTGCAGCGCCGCACTCTCCCTCAACTTCTCTCCCAAGCGCCGCTACCCGTCGCGCGCCTCAGCCCTGTGCTCTTTCGTCCGACGTTTTGCCTAAACGCCGCACGCCTCGCTTCCATCGCACGCCTCAGCGCAGCTCCCAGCTCCAACCAGCGTTTCATTTTCAGTCTGACGATCCCTACTCCATCTGGCGCTACCACCACAGCGCCGCTCATCCTCGCTTCAGCGTTTCGCCTCAAATCCAGCGCGGATTCCTCCTTCCCTACGTCCGGTGCTCGCTTCTCCGTCTGACGCTCAATCATCGCGAGCCCAGCGCCCGATTCACTCCGTCTAGCGTTTTCCTCATCGCCGCACACCTCCACGCCGCTCAGCTCCACTGTTCGCCTCAACACCGCCCGCCGCATCGCCCGATTCCATCCGCACGCGCCCCAGCGCTCGCCTAGCTCTGTCCGATGCTGACTCAAGCGTCGCGCACCTCGCGCCCCAAGCGCCCTCTTCCGTCCGTTGTTTACGCCCGTCCGGCGTGGTCTGAAGCGTCGCGCGCCTCGCCTCCGTCCAGGGTTTCATTCAGCTCTTCACGCCTCATGCCCCAGTGCTCACCTCCATCCATCCGGCGCTGCCGTCAAGCGCCGTGCGCACACCTAGCCCAGCGCCCGTCTCGCTTCCGTCCGGTATTTCCTTCGATATTCAGCCTTTGTCCGTTCATACAGAGCCCTCTCACACGTTTATTAACATGGCTCGGACTAAGAATGTTGCCGGCTCAAGTTCCCGTCATCCTCGAGATGACGATGTTCCTATGGAGGAACCAGTGGAGGATATCAGCATAATGTACTCAGCCACTTTCCCTATTTATAATCCGATGGAAGGTACACATTATCGATGTTTTGCATTTCAAGATATCACTCATCCGCGTCAATTCAATTGGCAATTGATGCAAAGTTTAGGTCTTGAGGATAGAGTAAAGAAATATTTGAAGAATTTAGGATTGCTGCAATATGCTTTGATGGATTTGCCTGGTTACTCTCCATTATTGATTGAATTTTATTGTACGATGAATATTGATGATGAATCTGATACCTTGTCCTGTCGTCTGTTGGGGCAAGAGTATGCTATCACACCTCGTATTATGAAGGGGGTGTTTTGATTTCCGACTTCAGGTGCACGTGGTGTACCCCATTCATTCAATGTAAGAGAGGCTTGGCAGGAATTATCAGGGTTTAATAACTGGTCATCAGTTGGAATGCCGAGTGGATTCATCAAGGATGCAGCATTGGCAATGGTCCATAAATTTATCGCATTCAATGTTTTCGGAAATGAGCAGGCCAACAAGGTCAATACTGCTGAGGTCTTCTTGCTCACATGCGTGGTAAAGAAGACAAAGGTCTCGCCAACATTCTTCATTTGGGAACACTTGCAGTTGGTTCAGCGATGTAAGAAATGTCGGCCGACCTTGTGTCAAATCCCTACTGGTCTAGCAGTCCATTTAGGGATTATTAATAATGATGGACGCCATATTCCTGGGCAAGATCTGATAAGACCTAAGATGATTGATCTTAGTGACCTTCAAGGCGCCCCTTTTGCATATAACGAGACTACTCTTGTACCTCATAATTTGAGGAATTGTGTGAAGAGATATATGCATGCGCAACTCGCAGAAGCCCAAGCAGCAGATGTAGGACCATCTCATGCGCCTTCGGGCGATATGGTAATTTTTGACACTACCCTTGCATCCGAAGATGAGGGTGATGAGACAAGAGAGGCTACTGAGCCGATTCAGAGCAACGCCGACCCTAACCTCCCACAGTTCCCTTCACAGCATGGTGCATCAGAGCAAGGATACAACTTCATTCGTGAAGAGTTGGGACAGTTTAGGAGTGAATTAGCCGGCCACTTGACAGAATTTCATCAAGATATCTACTCTCGATTTGATCAGCAAAATCAATGTCTTGGCGAACAGAATCAATTGTGGCATGAGCAGAACCAGCGCTGGAATCAATATAATCAGCAGATGATTGAGCAGAATCAGCGCATGTCTGCTCTTGAGGCTCAGTGGAACACTTGGACCACATTTCATGGCGCTCCTCCTCCACCACCGTCGTCCGACCAATAGTGATTCTTCACTATTGGAGTGTATGTGTTTCTCTATTTTTGTGTGCCTCGTTTGGTTTTTGTTGTTTTGTTTTTCTTTGTTTGCTGTTTTTGTAGGTTTTGTTTCGTGCTTGATGCCCCGCCATCCCGGTTCTTCACTTTCAGGGAAGTCGCCTCTTCTTGTCTCTTATATATTTTTATGCAATGAGGACTTTGCCTGTTTTAAGTGTGGGGGGGTTTCATTTTCCATTTCGTTTTTGTTTTGTCCTTAAATTATTGTTTGGATTAGAGAAGATTTATTTTCTTGAAATCAATGGTGCATGAAGAATTATGCTTTAAATTGAATTAATTATGTTTTGATCTGAATTTCATTGCATCTTGGTATATGGTTTTTAGTTTGATGAAACTTAGGTGTCAATTTGAACTGTGGGACATGATTAGGAAGTTGTGATTAGATAATGTGAGTGATCGGTTGTCATATACGTTATACATGGGACCCTTTTCTTGTATGAAAAAAAAAAAAAAAAAAAAAAGAAAAGAAAAGAAAAAGAAAAAGAAAAAGAAATTTGAATTTTAGTGACGTTGTGGAATAAGTGGACTTAAAATTCGAATAAGGGGCTCTACCCCTCTTGCGTGTGTTATCTCTCGAATGGAGACTCTATGCTATTGGTATAGATATCTACGTTAGGATACTCAAGTGTATAACTGGAAGGTTTCACCTAACGATTATTGTCCTATAATTGGTTTTAAGTTCCACAAGTTTATTTATTTTATCGTTTGTGATATCTTACATGAAAGGGAACCACGTGAATTTTATATGATGTCTGAGATCATATTTGAGTCGAAGCACAATTATTCTATGATAAGTCACATGTTTGGATTGATAAATGAGGATCATTGTATTGAGAATTGTATTATTAAGATGCATTGAAAAGATGTGAATATGTGATTGATTTTTTTTTTTGAAGTATTGATTCTATGTGTACCATTCTTTTCAAGAAACTAAAATTTGCTTGAGGACAAGCAAAGAGTTAAGTGTGGGGGAGTTGTTTTGCATGTTTTTGTCTTGTTTCTCCTTGTTTGTTTTTAATGTTTTGGTTCCTTTTGGTTTATATTTGAATATCTTTTTGTTGGAATCGTGTTCGTTTTCGTTTTGTGTAGGGAATGATCGCGTTTGAACCATGTTGCGCATGGCGTCGCCTGGTAGCAAATAGAAGACCCGCGTCCGGCGCTTGGCGTGCCGGGTTCGCTTCCGAGAGCGCCTGCGTCCAGCGATTGGCGTGCGTCCGGCGTTGGGCGACCAATGCAAGTTTCATCCCGAGACTCCGTGCGTTCGGCGCTGCGCGAGAATTGAAGTTTCATCCCGAGACTCCGTGCGTCCGGCGCTGCATCGTAGCCGGCAATGCGCGAGAATTGAAGTTCGTCCAGAGAGTCATCGCGTCCGGCGCTGGCACCCCATCCCGAGAGCGCGTCGGCATTGGGTGATCCGTATTTTTGTCTTGCTTTGAAGGGCATGCGTCCGTGGCTGGCTTGAGTCCGTGTTGGCGAAATTTCGGCGCTATAAATCGTTTAAAACGCTGAAACCCTACGTTTTATTCATTCCTTCAGTTTTTCTTTTCGTCGTGCGCCTCCTCTCCGAAAACAAATTTTTGTTAGAGTTTATTAAGTATTTTAATTACTTTTCTTTATTACTTTTGTCATTGAAGATTATTGTAAGGATTATTGTTATTGGATTCTGTTCAAACTTTAATTTCATCCACTACTACAAATATCACTTTTCTCTACACTTATGTACTACGCTTTTCAGAAAAGCGTAGTCTATAGATAGACTACGCTTTTTATCAAAAGCGTAGTCTATGTGCTGAATTTTGAAATATGACTACGCCATACTTAAATGCGTAGTCTATATGAACTATTAACCACGCTTAAAAGCGTAGTCTATGTGCGTGTTTTTAAAAAAGCGTAGTCTATGTGAATAAATTTTTAAAAAAAAAAAAAATTCAATCCTCACGACCTGTGCTCGATCAATTTCAGCTTTTTCATTACTGCACTACGATTCAATTCGGTTATCCGAAGAAATTTCTCTAATTCATCGGAGAAAATGTATGCATGATTGCATTTCTAAATACACAACTCTCGATTTCGTAATATTCAAGAACCTCATGTTCTTTGTCTTTTGTCTTGCTTTCGGTTAGTGTGCATTGCGAAATCGTTGCATCGAGAGCTTAGTCCACGTAATTCATATGCACCGTGGATAGAACTATGCAGAAGAAATCTCAATCTCAAGCCGTGAAAATTCCGTCTCGCTCTGCCTTTCAACGGCGAATCGATTTCGCCGATGTGCTCCTCAATTTTCCCGCTAAAGCATTCGTCGATCCTCGACACCTAAACGATGGCGGATCCTCTAATTTCTCTTCCACCGAGAGAATGCCCTAGCGCCGTGCTTGCCCTAATTCCAAAGAATGAACCGTGACCATGAATACCTCGACATTTATTCCGGATCCGCGGATCTCGAAATTTTGTTTGTAAATTTTGTGAGTCGACGTTGAGTCAACGCGTCAACCGGGCGAGCCTAAACTCACCTTCGGTTAGTCGTCGGCGAGTCACGGTTAATTTGTCGCAAACCCTAATTCATCGCTATTTTACGATTGGCAAGTGGTAAATATGCAATCGACTAACCCAATATGTTCGCACTTCCAATTGAAATTGAATGTGTGCAAAATTTATGCAGATTACCTTCTTCTCTCCCTCTTGTTTTTGTGTCTTTTTCCTTCATTCTCGCTTATTAATCGTCACTTCTCTTGCAAATGTCTTTAGAATTTTAACACGAATACTGAATAATTACTTGTGTCGGTTATCTATGTGTAAACCGGTGATGAAATTTTGTTGAATCTGCAATTTGGACATGGGTATATGAATGTCTTGTGTTTTATGGTATTAAATTGGAAATTAAACAATGTTGATTTTTTTGTGCAATTTGGTCGCTCTCTCTGCCGTCTTTGTCTCTGGACGACGCTTCACGAGCGATGAAGAAACTGTGAAAAGGGATTTGCTTCACCAAGGGAAATAATTGAGGCCCTCCGATTTGGCTTTGGATTAAAGGGTTTTCGATTCTATACCAAAATCATTATCTTCATCTTTGTTTTTCCTCCAAATAATTTCTCGACTCGACTTTGATTTATGAGTAATTATTATTCTTTCTTAATGTTGGTGTAAATTACGATTTATGGAGACATGTCGCTTTCTTCTAATCATACAAGGTTTCTTGTTGCTAAATTTCCACCCTATTTGAGGCTATAACGGTTATGGTCTTGGTGGTTCTTCAATGGCTTTGTTTGGCGTAGTTTCCGTGGAATTTACACTAAAGTCTGCGGATGTAGGGCGCGGATCTTGTTGGCAAGGTGGAAAGGAACATTCCGTAAGATGACCTCAAATCCTGCAGAAGAAGATAATATTAAAATGAAATTTTGCTAATTCTTTTTCATTTGTTACTTATATTTTCAAAATATTGCAGGTTATTGCCGATAACGCTTGGGGACAATGTTGGGGATATTGTTTGGTATGGGTCCGATCTATTCGCTCATATGCGAATCTTCCCTGCAAAGACTTGTTGTTGCTTCCATCTCATCTTTTGGGATTAACCATGAGTTTATCGCCATGCTATATCCTCTCGCTAGTCACCCATCTAATCCTTGTTTGTTTGCTTACCACATTATTTGCTACTGATTTCTTGCCTCATCTAACCATTGGTTTGGAATCAAACATTCTGCACTTGTCCTACTTAGTTTTGCATCCATGCAGCTATCTAACAAGACTTCAATGCTAAATATTTTTAAATATTTATTGGCCACATGAAAATTACATCTCAAATTATCAAACATGATACTAGTAGAAGACCAAAAGAGAGTATGTTCTGTTGACATTCACATAGAATTTTTTTTTTATCAAGATTTGCCGATATTTGCAAACCCAGCTGATGAAACTGATCCATATAATGATTCATCTCACCGCAAATCATTCTTGTGCTTATGTCTTGCGTGACGCTCTTTCTAAGTATCCGATCGCTTGTGATGTGGAATGGGTTGATGCGAAAGATCCACTTTTCTTGCTTTATACCGGTGGGAGCACCGGAAACCCAAGGTATTAACGTTTTGGAAGTGTGAGATATTCTAAACTTTGTCTATGCATGAACTTGCTCAAGAAAGTTACATTGGTTGATTTGGAAAGGGAGTTCGCACACAACCGGAGGGTACATGGTGTATACAACTACAACATTTAAGTATGCATTTGACTATAAACCCTCGATGTATACCGGTATGCCAATCTGAACTAATTATTTTCTTTCACCTTTATTTTTGATTCCATGGTGATTACCCTAACTTTCTCATGCGGTCTCTTCCTCACCGTATCTTCATAATTCGTGTACAAATGATTGTGGTCGGATTACCGGACATAGCTATGTCACTTATGGGCCTATGCTAAATGCAAGAATCGTTGTTGTCTTTGAAGGGTATTATTTTGAGTACCGTGACCAATTATATTTACATCACTGCTTGAATCTAAAATAAATGGCTTATCGCATTATTATGACGTGGATTCTTCATGAATCTTGCCATGACACTCTAGCAGAATAGAATTTTCATAATTACAACAATCACATATGTTTAGACGAACCTTTAGGGCTCTAAGCTATTGAAAATTTTCTATTCATAGGAAGGTGATGACACATTTTGCCATATCCGATATTCTCTAATTTTGTTGTGCGGATCGCAAATTTTAACCATGGTTCAGGCTCTAGCATGCCCAGAGTCATATGTGGGTGTCGACATAAAATTTTACATCTTGATATTGCCGTTGAACTTCCTGCAGTGCTCCTAACTATCCCGATTACGACGCTTTGGGACATAGTCGACAAATACAAGGTTTCTATATTCTACACCGCCCGACATTGGTGCGATCATTGATGCGTGAAGGAGACGAGGCAAGAATATTGGACCACCCTTTTCTTAGTGCATATTACTTCACAAAACTCTTATTACTCGAGCTATTGAATCGTAACTTCAAATATTGTGATTTTGTAGCTGTAATGAAAATAGATTGTATATTTTTGTATAGTGATTTTGTAGTTGTAATGAAAACAGAGTTGTATATTTTGATTAGTGATTTTGAACGTGATCGCAAGTATATTTTAATCTCATTTGCTTGTGCGTTATTAATTGTGCGGGTGTTTAAATAAAGAAATTAACTACTATTGAAATTGAAAACCGTAGTTGTTATTAAATCGACTACGGTTGTAATAGAAAACCGTAGTAAATAAACTAAAACCGTAGTTAATACATATAGACTACGATAAAAAGCATAGTGTATGTGCGAATTTTGTGTGTTCGTCGGTATAGACTACGCCGTAAAGCGTAGTCTATGTGCGGCGTGGTCTATAGTGGGTATAGACTACGATAAAAAGTTGAGTGTATATGCTAAATTTTGTGTAGTGCTGTTTGTATAGACTACGGCGTGGCGTAGTCTGTGTGCGGCGTAGTCTATAAGGGTATAGACTACGACAAAAGCGTGAGTGTATGTGCGAAATTTTGTGTGATGCTGTTGGGGTATAGACTACGCGAAAAGCGTAGTCTATGTGAGAAAAGCGTGGTCTATAGTGGGTATAGACTACACATAAAAAGCGTGGTGTATGCGCACTATTTTTCTACACCACTTTTCTCTACACTACTGAAGCACATACACTACACATAAAACGCGTAGTCTATACCGATTTTGTAGTAGTGATCATTCGTTCTTTTCCGTAAGTTTTCTTTATCGCTTTCTTTCGTGTTCTCGCATTTATTTGATGTTGATTTCTACGTTTGGGTGATGCTTAATATTAGTGTTTGCTTAATTATTCTTGTCTTCCATTTAATCTATTCGCTTTATGCCTAGGGTTTATCACGTTGATTCTATGTTCTACAATCTAGGGTTTAATTCTTGTCTAGATAACTTATCTGCTTTGTCAAATTATGTCTAGTTAATTCGTCTTTCTTTTCTTAATAATTCATCGCCTAGGTAATCTACAGTTTTTTATTGACAATCAAACAACTCTTGGTGATTAGATGTTTAGGAATTTAATTGCTTTCGTGTGGTAACTTAGTAACGTCCTGTTAAGTTTTTCTTGAGAGATGACTCGAATTAACTTGCTCACTAGGACGACCTCGTTAGATTGCGAGGGACTTAGTAGTGATCTTTTAAGTCCAACATGTATCTTGTTAAACATGACTTGATATGGAGATTGCATTGCTAAAGAGGCTATAGGTAAATGATTTATGAGATAGATAGCAGCCTCAAAAGCATGCCACCAATATGTCAAAGGAACGGAAGCTTGACTGAGAAGAGTGAGACTTACATCCACTATATGTTGGTGTTTGCGTTCAACTCTACTATTTTGATTATGAATATGAGGACAAGGATGCAGAAAGTGCACCCCTAGATTAATGAAATAGGGTACCAATTTCCTATATTCACCACCCTAGTCAGATTTAAAACTTTGAATAGAAGTGTTGAACTGACATTTGATCATTTTAAAGAACTGTTGAACTACAGAACATGCTTCAGATTTTAAAGTAAGTGGACAAATCGAAGTATAACGAGTAAAATCATCTATAAAATGAATATAGTACTTATATCCTTGAGGAGTTGCAAGATGAGCAGGTCCCCAAAGATCAGAGTGAATTAGTTGAAATGGTTTTGTAGTTCGAAGAGGTTGAGCATTTTAAGAACATGAGAAAGCACTTTAACATTTAACTGGTACATGTAGCATTTTAAGAACATGGAAGAACATTTAACTGGAAGAACAAATACTAATGGAAGAACATTTAACTGGTACATGTAACATTTTAAGAACATGAGAAAGCACTTTAACATGTGGATGCCCCAGCTTTTGATGCCAAACATTTATTTCATTCATGGAATTGCTTTTGGTATTACAGGTAGTTGTAAGATTACACTTCGAAGATAAAGCAGTAGAAGAGCACATATCAGAAATAGAAACTTGATCCTTGGAAACATGAAAACAAGAAGATGAATTATCATGAGATGTAGCAGCAAACCGAGTGTAGAGTTTGGAAAGATCAATCTAATATAGCCCTTTGTGAAGTTTATCTTTCAGAAGAGTTTGGAGATTGGTTTTGTCCTTCACAAGACAACAAGATCATGGAATTCAAAAATCACATTGCTATCCTTTGTAAATTGAGAAATGCTAATTAAGTTCTTTGTGATTTGAGGAACAAAAAGAATATGATTTGACAAAAGAGATGATGTGGTGGAAGAGGTTGAATATGGTGAAATATGACTTTGACCAATAGAAGCAATGGAAATAGCCTTACCATTTCCAACAGTGAGAGCCGATATGCCATTGTAGGGGGTATTCAGCTGAAGATTTTTCAAGTTATTGGTAACATGATTTTTTGCTCCACTATCTACATACCACACGCCCTCATCTTCATCAAAAGCATAGTTCGCCAACGACTTATTTTCAGCTAGATAAGCCAGTGGCTGTGAGTTGACATTCGGCATTTCTACACCAGTGAAATTTACATCGAATCTCTTGTAACATTTTAAAGCAACATGTCCTGTGCGACTGCACAATTGACACATGATAGGTGATTTTCCAGAATACTTGAAACTTCTCTTACCAATCATGCCATGTCCACGAACACCACGACCACCACCACGTTGCACATAGTGTGCCATAGGATATGCAATAGAGTAGATAGCTTGCTGCAAACGGATCTCATGAGATTGCAGCGCATATTGCATTTCCTGCAAAGGTAGAGACTCAGAACAATGCATGAGATTAACCATAACGGATTCGTATTTTGAACCGAAGCCATTCAGTATTGAATCTCCAAGTTCATCATCAGAAATTATATGACCAGTAGCACATAATTGATCAGCATAACCACGCATTTTCAGAAAATATTCATCCACTGAGAGAGCAACTTTCTTTTGTGAGTGCAACATCTTTTTCAATTGGAGAACACGAGCTCAGGATTGCGATTGAAATAACTGCTCTAGAACTTGCCAGATCTGTTCCGAAGAAGAGCAACGTACAACATGATCGAGCATGGATTTACTGATAGGCGACATCATCCAGCTCATGAGAAAATGATCCTTGCGGTTCCACTGTGAATAATTCGGATTTGGAACCTGAGTTGCAGATGGAAATGGGGAAGCTAGGAAGTTAGAAGGAGCTGCAACAGTTGATGATATGAAATCATCAAAACCATGAGCTCGTATTGTTGAGAAGATTTGAATGCGCCAAAACGCATAATTATTGCGATCAAGCCGAAGAATCATCGGATGAATATTCGGCAATGACGGTGAAGCGGAAGCATAGGCCATGACGACGAAAAAACTAAAAAATTTCCAGGCTCTATATACCATATTAAGATAAACTAAGCTGAATTTGAGAGAGAGAAGAATTTTGTAAATTTCTCACTGATTGAAAAACTGAATAGATACAACAAAGGAAAGATATCTATTTATACATTCTAATAACAAAAACTTCAAATAGAAAGCTAACAAACTAACTTCCTAACAAAACTAACTTCTAACTAACTTTTCTTTTAACTGCTTTGACTTAGCTTCAACTTTTGATAAATATTCGAATAGAGGTCGCCGGAAAATGGACAATGACGATAATTATCGATCATTATCACCACCAAAGAAGCGTTCGCAACAAGTCCAATTTCGGCCACTGAAGCGCTTGAAGAAATTCGATTCTAAACCCCCAAAGGATCCATTGTTCGACTCCACTGATGATCCTATTTTGTTTTCCCGCGTCGATTTCACCAAGCTGAAAGCAGTGGAGAATGATTCGGAGCCGCAATTTGTCGACGAATCAATTTCAACTGAAGATGCAAATTTATCTCAGGAGGCATTGCCTCAAGGCGTTGAAAATGAGGTACGAAACGAAAAAAATTTCAATGAATCAAATTCAACTTACGAGATGAATTTATCTCAGGAGTCACCGTCTCAAGGTGTTGGAAATGAAGTTGAGAACGGCGACAAACTGGAGTTAGGGATTGATGTCGAGGTGAAGAGAACTAAGAGGTTTTGGAGTTTGATGATGATGTGGTTTGTGGAAGTGCGAGGAGAGAAGACTCTGAGAATCTTGAGCCAAAAAGTGGAAGGAAATAATTGGAGAAGAGGATTCGTTAGAGGAGAAAGAAGAGTAAAAGAAAAATAAGAAGAGGAGAGAGAACAAAAGGAGAAAGGAGTTAACTCAAAAAAGCAAAAGGAGAGAGGAGAAGGTTTGTTTCAATTAAGTATTCATAGATCATCCTAGCTTGGTGTGGTTATACTTGTTGACCTATAGTTGAATGCTGATATGATGTTTTGCAGGAAAGGAAAGAGTATCTGAATGAACTTCATGCTGAATCTCAGATATTGTTACAAGGTTCTTTGCTTAACTTTAATATTTTTGAGGTGGCCGCTACTTTAATTTATTACTACCGCTTGTGCATGACTGACTGTGTTTCTGGTCATGGTTTCGCTGGCTAGAAACGGAAGAAGCATCGTTTAATACCAGTTGTGCAGAAGCCTGTATCATCAGTTCTGGAGAAAATTCGGAAGCGAAAGCTTAAAATTTCAAAATGTGGGTAGAACCCCCAAAAAAAAAAATAAAAATATTTAGTTCTTTTGTTTGTATCTGCATTCCTGAATATTTGATGGTTTGATCAGGTTTATAAAACATTGGCCAATTATCGGAGGATGACACTCGCCGAAAAACTTATACAATGAGCACTCTCAGAACGGACTTGGCGCTCAAGAAGAAACATGCAGCCTGATCAGGTTAGGGCACACAAACGGCTCATGAAGGACTGCTTCGATGATAATCCAACATGACCGGAGATGGTTTGAATACACAACTAAGATTTTCGTTGTGTAATAGAGAAATCACATCAGGAGAATACATCTAAGCCTAACGTTTGATTTTATTTTTTTAAAGAAAAGAGAAACAATTATATAATACTGTATACATGATACTACACTGATTTCAACTGCATGAAAACTAGCACAAACCTCAAAAATATCAAAAGTTCACGAACGAAAGACTGAAACAAATTAAAGTTTGAACCACAATAAAGATGTCTCAATAAAACTTATTGCCAAAGATACGAGGACCATAATTAAGGTTACATGCTACACATAAAATGTAGTATAGAAGTCGAAGGATCAGAGCAACTACATATATGTAAACTACATTTAGCTCAAAAGCTTAATTACTATCTTTATTGAAACTACATACATAGCTTCTCATGGCAAAGCATGAAATAGATGATGCGTACATTAATTATATTAGAAAAGCCAGCAACCACGAAGCAGCAACAGCAGCAGCAACAGACATATCCTAGAGAATAAATACATAAGGAGTTTTTAAACAATTTCAATATATACAAGAACATAATAAGCTGACTTTCCTTGTAAAAACATAATAGAATGAGTTTCAAATATTTGGTTGTCTTTTATTTTCGTATCATTACTTACAGTAGAAATCAATCCTCCAACGTTGGTTCTCTCCCTTCTTCCATTCCTCGAGCACGACTGTGGAGCCATCGTGGACCCCACCATGATGTCTTTCGCCATGCAGAGCATCCACATTCAGGCGAATGTTGTTCACCATCCGTACTGCGTGGTAGCCATCGCCTAAGTCCTTCTCCGTCCACAAGATGGACTCATCAAGAGCATTAGCATTGTACTGAACCAGTTGCAACTGCCAGATTCAAACACACTTCTGTAAGTAAGCAAAAATTTGTGCGTATTCGGATGCATAGTGCATCCATTCAGTTAAAGTTCAAGTATCCCTAACTAGGGCCTATTAATCATCAACTAAAGGTGGATGTACCGTGCATCTAGATGCACCCAAGACCACTACTGCAAGTATTGGCCATAGGAGTTAGAGCACCACGCTAAAGTTTTTTCCTTGACTAGTTATGGCACCCAAGAATTTTACCCCTAACCAACAGGGGTTCTTGGTGACAAGAGGGGTATCAGAGTTTTATTGATATGTGAAGATATATTTTCTAATTAGGGGGTGTTTACTAGGTGTGATAGTATAGATAGTTTAAAAACAATAGAGACTAATCTACCATTTTACTCTGATGAACTGATTAATCTGAACTTGTTTGATCATCTATTCTTTCATATACTCGATTATATATTTTATCTATCTATCTATCTATCTATCTAATCACACTTAATCTGCATTAGAATAGTTTGCTTGCAGATTGGTAAAAAGGGATTTGGGATTTTAAATTATATATCCATATAAGATGATTCTTACTTGAGTTATGCAGTCAACAGAAATCCGGTAAACAATGACACTAAACACAAATTTCTAATTCCATCTCTAAACAAAACAAAAGGAGTTGTGTAAGGTTTTTAAAAAGATCCAGTATATTAATCACAGCTAGCTTAAGCTAATTTTTTTTAACAAAATCATGCTATAATCTACATATTAATTTCTCATTCCACTATAAGAATACTGCAAAATTATATCGCACTAAAGAAACATCTTACATATTGGAAATAACCATATTTACTTGAGATTAGCTAGTAAGGACTTAAATAAGCCAATCAACATAGATTTTTATATATAAAAAAACCATCCTCTTTGTTACCGTATACAATTCCTAGGAGTCTGTCATATGTTTAATCCCACATAGAATGTTCGAAGAAACCAACGAAAAAAAAAAAAGATAAAATGAGAAAAGATAGAGATATTTACAGGGTGGTTAGCACCAATAGAGTGCTTCAAGGCCTGGCCAGTAGCTTTGTTGACCAAAGCAAAACTTGGCAATCCTTCTTGGTCCCTCACAGTCATGCTGTACTTGTCGTCTTTTATCCAGTGCTGAAACAAAAATCAATTCATCATCATTTCAAAATCCCCAATTTTTTTGTGAAAAAAGTCAACCATAAAAAAGAAAGATTAAAGGAGTTTGATGATGTCTTCGCACCTGCAGCGGGTCGGAGGGATTTGAGCGCACGAGAATGACCTTTCCGTGGCTGATGGAAAGAGAGTAGGTGGTATCCGCCTTGCAGTACATCCTGGCGGAGGGTCTGCTGAAGATGTCGCCGCTGTGGTGGACCGGCGGCGGAGACTGGTGGTGGTGGTCTACTACCACCACGGGGGGAGGTGGTGAGGGGACAACGATCACGGGTGTCGGGTGGTGGTGGACTACAGGAGGGGGTGGTGGGTGGGGGTGGTGGACTGGAGGGGGTGGTGGGTGGTGGTGGCCTCCGGCGGGGCGGTGGTGGCGACGATCCATGAGCGTGATTGGTTCCTCTTCAGGGATATTTTTAGTGAAACGTTTTCAATGTAGGAGAAGACTTTTTGTGTAGTAGAAATTTATAGGCGCAAGTCTTAGGAGTTAAGATAACCATGTGACACAATTTTTTTTCTTTTCTTTTTTCCATAATTGAAAAACCAATTTTGTATTAATTGGTAAAATGCACGTTCTTAGGTGGGACGTTAATAAATTTTCAACCTATAACATTTGGCTATAAAGATATCAATTTTACTACTAGGTTATTACAAAGGAACACTACACAATCTTGATTTTAACATTAACGTGGTTTCCTTATTCTTTTATTTGGATTACTTCTTTTATTTTTAAATTTTGTTTATTTTTTAAAATTTGGATCAATGATTTATTTTTAATTTTTATTATTTAATATAATTGTCGACTCTTTGTTTATTACTATCTAATATCCAAGGACGCTAGCTCTATTGAGTTGGGGAATATCATTTGTTATATGCTAATATCAGAGTAATTCTTGGTGTATCATTCTTTATATACATGTCACTTAGTTATATGATAAATAAAAGATGGATAATGGTTCTATTAATAAGGGGTTAAATTTAGCTACAAAAATTAGGCGTTAAATTTGACTTCAAATAAAATATTAAGTATAATGACTAAAAAGAAGAATATAAAAAACACATTATTTATATCTTTCAAATTTTCACCCTTATATTTTTTGTACAAAAATCACGACCAAATTATAAAAACCTTTAAAAATGAGAAAACTACAGCATTTGTTTTGTTTGGGCGATCAATGTTGGACCTACTTTTAATAATTAATATTATGACACACCAAACCAAACAGTCAAACACAAACAATCAACACACCAACCTCACCTGTGACGCTATTCCAAACCCCACCGACATACTTACAGTAGCAAATTGAACATGAGCAAAATAAACATTCATCTTCATCTAAAAAAAGTAACATTCATTTTGATTTCCTTGTACTTTTTTTTGGGGTTGATTATTTAGATATGGTTAATTGGATAATCTGATAATCGAACCGAAAATCGATTATTGAACAACCGAATAACTAATTTCATTAGATCGATACAACAACTTTAGGAATATCGTCGGTTATACCGAATGAGAATTACCAAATAATCGAAAATAAATAATATTATTATTTTTATAATTATTATTTATTCAAATCAATACCGTACATCAGTTAGGTTAGGCATATGCCTAAGATTTCTACCTTTCAGTGATGTCATGTGTTCGATTCTTTATTGGAGCAAAAATAATACTCCCTCCGTCTCAGTTAAAATGTCATATTTCTTTTGGGCACGAGTATTTAGGAGAAATGTATAAAGTAGTTAAAGTGTTAAAAAGTGGATAGGACCCACACTTTTTGAAGGGATAATTATTTCCTAAAATGGAATGAGACATTTGTAATGGGACAATCCAAAAAGAAAAGTGAGATATTTTAAATGGGACAGAGGGAGTATGTTTTTTTATATTATTGATAATCAAGTACAATAAATAAAATTAAATCAAATAAATTACATATTATTATAATAACTTAGTTGGTTCCACCTTACACCTAAAGTCTCTCGCCATGAGGAGGTGTGAGTATGATTCCTTCCTTTAGCAAAATTTGATTATTATTTTTATTGAAATCGGTTAATCGATTATTTAATCGATTATTTGGTTAATTGATTAATAAATCGGTTCCGTTTTCGGTAGTAATATTTTTATATTTCGGTTCCGGTTAATCGAAATCGAATTTCATTACTGTGCAAACTAAAGTTAAAATTATTAATCATTGTCTAATTATTCAATAGTGAATTAAATTATAATATATGTTTTAACTCTTTGATAATTTTAATATATTATTATCATTTATTTATTTGGAATATGAATATTGACACATATTAGGAAAATGAATTCAGTTATGAGCATTAACTTTTACTTTAATAGTATTACGATTACATTTAAAGTTATTCTTTGTTTTCAATTTTAATTTTAATTTTAATTTTATTTTATTTTTTCATTTTTTAGGGGAAAAAAAAAGAACATTTGCGACATGTACGGCTCCGTAAATAAAATGTTTGGCTCCTTCATTGGGGACTACCCACTTACTGAGGCCGTGAGGGTCTTCAAATTGATAACTAAGCACAAATATTGAAAATTTATTGTCTCCAGATCCTAGAAACTTAAAACTAACTCTCTAAAAAGAATTCATGCTCTTTGAAAAGAATAAATTAATGACTTTCATTTTGAGAGCAAGCTCCTTAAACTCATTTTTAACGTAAAAAAGGTGGGCTAGTAATATTAAGGGTGAGTATCGACTGATTCAATTGAAAAACTAATTGGACATGTCAAAACCGACCGACTCAATCGAAATCGACCAATAAAAAATGGGTGGTCTCATGTGCGCACGCACACAGTGAGACCACTCTTAATTAATTAATTAATCTTAATTAATCTTAATTAATTAAATTAATTCTAATTAATTAATTCTAATTAAAATTAATTAGTTTAATAAAATTTAATTGTAAATTTATAAATAATAATTTTAAATCAATATATTTTAATTTTGAATTAATAAACCCTAATCGTGAATTAATAAATCCTAATTTTGAATAATAAACCCTAATTTTGAATTAATAAATCCTAATTGTGAACTAATAAACCTTAATTTTGAATTAATAAACCCTATTTGGAATTATTAAACCCTAATTGAAAATAATAAACCCTAATTTTGAATAATAAACCATAATTTTGAATAATAAACCCTAATTGTGAATTAATAAACCCTAACTTTGAGTGAATTAATAAACCCTAACTTTGAATTATTAAACCCTTAATTGTGAATTAATAAACTCTAATTATGAATTAATAAACCTCAATTATGAATTAATAAACCATAATTATGAATTAATAAATTCAAATTTTGAATTCAAAATTATAATTAAAAATTAATAAATTTAATTATAAATTAACAAAATCCAATTATCCTTACTCACCATAATTAATATATAATTATTTTAACAAAAAACAAGGGTGAGCTCACGGTGAGGCCGAGATCAACAAAGTTTTTGTCTAAAAAAATACTAACCGATCGAAACTACATTATTCATTATTTGTTTTCCTTGATTATATATATATATATATATATATATATATATATATATATAGAGAGAGAGAGAGAGAGTTAAGTTCAAATGAGAACCACTTTTATCCTAAAAACTAAGAACCAAATAATTTGTTATGAAATTTGATGAATCCGTTGAGAAAGTTACTGAATTCAAAAAAATTCATCCAGGTTCGAATCCCATGAAGAGCGAAAATTCTATTTTTTTTGGATTCAGTAACTTTCTCAGCGAATTCATCAATTTTCACAATGAATTCATCATTTTTTTGTTCTAACAATCTCACAATAAAAATGGTTCTCACGTTAACCCTCTTATATATATATATATATATATATATATATATATATATAGAGATGGATCGGTAGGAATGGATAATTTGGTAGGAAATAGGAATGAATCTAGCCTTTGATTTACTATATCAATGGTTGAGATTTAATTTTCTGTGTCTTCTACGCTTTTGTGTTTTGTGTGCTACACGGATTATTGTGCAACACTATAATCGTTTTGTGTTATTGTTGAATGAAAGATGTGTTAAACTAATATATTTAGCATATGTGCTACGAATGGATGAAATATGTGCTAAACTAACATATGCAATATAGTAATTACGATTATGCTACACAAATATGAAAGATGTCTACTATTCTTTTTTCGACATTAATGAAATTTTCTCACCATAACCAAACCCTATATATATATATATATATATATATATATATATATATATATATAGAGAGAGAGAGAGAGAGTGTTAGGTTCAAATGAGAACCATTTTTATCCTAAAAACTAAGAACCAAATGAATTTGCTATGAAAGTTGATGAATCCGTTGAGAAAGTTACTGAATTCCAAAATTCAAAATTTTTCACCCGAGTTCGAATCCCATAAGGAGTGAAAATTTATTTTTTTGGATTCAGTAACTTTCCCATCGAATTCATCAATTTTCATAATGACGATAAAATTTCGTTCTCACGATAAAAATCTCTCTCTCTCTCTCTCTCTCTCTCTCTCTCTCTCTCTCTCTCTCTTATATATATGAAGTGGTTATTGTAAAAACCATGCATAACATATAAATTATGAACTCTTGAAACTGTCTGAATTCACTGTGAAAGCGTCTTAATTCGCCATGTAAGTGTCTGAATTCAAAAAAATAAAAATTCGCCCCTCATGGGATTGGAACTCAGCCTTTGAAGCCATCAAGTAAGGTGATGAATTTATCGTAGATCTTCACGAATCAAGGGTTGAAAATGGTTCTTATTTTATACTTTAAGATTGGTTTGTATTTGATATCATTCTCATATATATATATATAAAGAGAGAGAGAGAGAGAGTGGATCATGTAGGAATGATTTTTTTTATAAGAAATAAGAATAAATCTAAACAATTGATTTTAGTAAATCAATGGACAAGATTTATTTTCATTGTGCTACAAAATATAACTATATGTGCTATGAAAAAAATATGTGTTTAAAATAAAGGTTAATTAAGTAATTGCATCTCTTACTAGTCAGTTTTTTTCCTTATTTTTAGGCACCACACGGTTTATATACTTTTATATAGGGATTTATTGTATCTTATCATTTAAATCACTATCTTCAATATTATTTATGTTTCACTAATTTATATATACAAAATTATTGAAGATACAAGCTAACCAATCCATGAAAAATTTAGGTACATAATATATATATATATATATATATATATATATATATATATATATATATATATATATATATTGTTTCATACGTATAGGGTTAAATACATTGCATTGGTAGAAGCATTTTATTGCATACTTATAATTAATTGTTGCACAAAACACTAAGATTTATTGATTTTCGCCGCTTTTTTCAACCTTTTTTTTTACATTTGTGTGTTTTATGTTTTTTTTTTAAATATTTTTGGGCATATTTTTAATTACTCGTTCCACATACCACTAAGATTTGTGGATTTTAAGTATTTCATTTTTTTCAAATTGGACTTTTTCACGTTTTATGTTTATGATTTTTAAGCTATATCGATTTTCAGTGTTTTAGTATTGATTTTTCAGTCTTGTTATTCTTGTTTTATGATTATGTTTTGTTTATTATTGTAGTGATTATGTATTATTGTTCCATGGTATATGAGCCACTACCATTGGTCTTGACGAGAGACTTTAACATAGCCATCGCTTTTTCAAAGTATGCATGTTGGTACGCATAAGCGGCTTTATGGAATAATTTTGCGGATGGTTGCCCAAACGGGGTGATTTTTTCAGCAGATGGTAGCAGCATAATCTGTGTGCTGCATCAGGGTAGACACACTTGACCACATTCATTATACTGACATGGGCATACGAAACAATCAACATTTCTGAATTTGATCCATAAGCAGTTTGTAGTCGAGACAGAAACCAAGTTCATGAGACATCATTCTCGATCGGACCAATTCCATAAGCTAGTGGAAAACGTGCTTGTTGTCGCCCTTTGTCACGAAGCGAATAATATGCCTTTATTGCGGCCTTCGCGCGCATCCGTCCACTACAATCACGGGTCTGAGGCACAATGTGTACGCCAACTGCATGAACCGAAGCGCAACAAAGAGGTGAAACCCACCATCCGATCCAATATCTAAGTCACCATCGAATCGATTTCTCATCCGTAAGATATGCACGATAACTCGGTAGTAGCTGAAATAATTCTTCATGTCCACCGATATCATCTCGATCGCCCATTACGGGCTCGCATTGCTACACTATATGTAACATGTACACCTTACTCGTCAGAATCGGCCATAATGGTCCTCGGCTTTATCACTTCACCGCTTGGCGTATTTTTCGTGATATGTGTGTCAGAATTACATGGGCGATCCTTCCTTACTGATATTCACTAGTTTTGTGCGCAAGTATGTATAGCATCAAACTTATGGACAAACCAAAATCCACCCTCATCGCGATGCACGTAGTAGAAAAGGACACCGATTATGATATCGATATTTAATGTAATCCTCGAATTATCGGATCGAGGAATAACAAATTCTACTCGACGCTCCAAATGTCATAGCCCCACGGATATCTTCATTCACCCTTGTCGAAGATGGAACCTTCGCCACTCATCGGGTCCGGATCCGAGTCCGTGGACGAGCAAAGAGATTAATCAAGCATCATGAGGAATAACAGAACTAGCCGCTTGCTCATCTCTCTACTTCTTCTTCGGCTCTAGCCTTCTATGTGCGATTGCGTGTTACTCGCATAATCGTAGATGAAGCTTCCCGAATCCACCCTCTCGATAGATCCATACATCAAACTCTACAAATGAGCCATAGCTCACCAAAGCAGACTCGCGATCTTCTTCCTCTTCATCTGACTCTGTTTTATCATTTTCTTCTGCAACGTAGTCTTCATCATCGCCGTCATCGAAAAGTGTATCACCCCAGTTGCGAGATATGTTGGGAAATGTAATTCCTCGATGGATCCATGTGTTGCGGCATATATTGAGGTGTATCAGCATCAAACCAATCAGATGATGCAAATTATTGTGTAAACGACCCATCGAACTATATGTGTTGGGAAGTGTAGTCATATGTTGACGAGGATGGTATCTCAAGCGAAGGTCTATATAGTTCTTGCTCCGATTGGGATGTGTCGGCATCGTGAGTCACATAGACCTCTGGTTGGGCATCATGAGCCAATCGAACAAGTTAATTATCATTACTCAAAACTAATTTGATAATTCTACCACTCCGAGATCTCGATAGATAATGCAGTTGGTAGATTGTACTCAACGAATTTGCCAACACAATTTGATTAATCGTATCTATGAACTCCGAGATAATTACATTGTCCATTCGAACAAAGGCATGTGACTGATGCCCTCCAATGTAGCATAAAGAAGGATCTCAGTGTCCTTCATATCTAGCAATAATGTTCTTCCATTCCGACATCTATAACAACAATAAGATTACTGTTTCAACTAAAAGTATACTCTTAATTGACTCACAATCGAATGAGGTGTTGTAATAGGGAAAGCTAACCCTAGTCGTCTCTCAAGGAAAACTTAATGTATGCTACTAAGTTGCCACACAAAAACAATTAAAATCCTAAACACTCTAGTCTCAAAAGGGTTGATAGATTACCTAGGCAAGGAATTATTGACGAAAGAAAAACGAATTAACTAGGCAGAAATTGATAAAGCAGATAAATTATCTAGGCAAGAATTAAACCCTAAATCAAAGAACATGGAATTGAAATTATAAACCCTAGGCATGAATCTAAATAATTAAACGAAGACAAGATTACTCGGACAAATATCAAAATTAATCATAATCCAACGAAGAAATCAATAATAATCAAATACGAAACGATTAACGGAATAAAGCAATAGAAGAAACTTACGAACAATCGAACGATGGAATAGATAATGCAAACTTCTGGCACGAATCCAATATCCGTACAATATTCTTGAATCGATCAAAAGAAAGGAGAAGGAAAAGCAATGAAAATAAAATAACTAATGAAATCTCTCTGCTCTCCCAAAAACACAAAAGAAGGCCAAAAGAAAATAATGAAAGGTAGGGTTTTCAGCGTTGAAAAACGTATATATATCGGCCCAAAATTAACGCGCAGCGCCGGACGCGATCCCAGCGCCGGACGCGTGCGCTCGCAAACAAGGACCTCCCAGCGCCGGACTCATGCCAAGCGCCGGACGCGCGAAGCCTCGGATCGGCTAGCCAGCGCCGGACGCAATGAGGCGCCGGACTCGTCGAGCTTCTGGATGAAAAATTTAATAGGCACAGCGCCGGACGCGATGAGGCACCGGACGCAAGGACTCTCGGGCCAATCTTGCGAATGCAACCCAGCGCCGGACGGAGCCGAGGCGCCGGACGCGAATGCTCTCGAGGCGGCGTGCCAGCCGGACGCAACGAAGCGCGCGGACGCGTCTTTCTTCAAGCGGGCGGCACAAGACTCAGCGCCCACGCCGAGTCCGCGCTTGGTGCGCTCTTGGCAACAAAAGCTCAACGCAATCCTACCCTACACAAAACACAAACGAACATGATTCCAATAAAAGATATTCAAATATAACAGTAATGCGCGCGACAACAAAACAAAGAAAAACAACAAAAGCTCAACGCAATCCTACCATGCAAATACACAAAAAACACAAATTGAACATGATTCCAAAAAAAGGAAAAATAAAAGATATTCAAATATAAGAGAAAAGGCAGGCTGGATGGAATCAAACCCTTTTAATATTTAACGAAATGTAATTGAGGTAGATCAACGACAACAAAACAACCCATATTAATTAGTCCAAACTAATCTCATAAGTGACATTTTCTCATGGCTAAGTATCAAATTGAGTTCATCTAACCGAACAAAATATCATAAAAGTAGTCATATCTAATCCACCAAATAGAACATTCCCTTAATAGATGACTGTATTTCAAATTAATTCTTCTTTATTGGTCGTGCAAATATATAAAGAACGCAACATTCCTCTCGCAAAAATCTTGTTTAACACAATATCATCAAATATGACAACCGACTTGCATAAGTTGATATAAAACAAATATTAATTTGGCATTTACAATAGTTGATATTATTGTAAAATTTATAAATGGTGTATATATAAAAGTAAATAAACGCACATTTTATATAAAGAGGAATTGTCTCTAAATTTAATTATAAATAAATAAATAAATAAACGCACGTTATCCATAAATAATTTTATATTAAATCATTATTTAAATAGCTTATTTTATAACGAATCATAAATTAAAAGTGCCATAAAAAATACGTAAATAATTTATAATAAACAATTTATATTAGTGGACTATCCAAATATAATATAAAAAAACCATAAACTTAATCTAAATTCACCTACATATAAAAAAACCATAAAATCATATAAATACATCTAAGTTCACCTAAACGTACACCTTAATCTAAAATGCACAACTTAATCTAAATTCAGAAGCACCTAGAAATTAAAATACTCAATACACTAGAATTAAAATTGAAATTACCTCTGATGTTTAGGGTGATGTTTTCCCTCGCGTGATGTTTTCTCTCGCTTGAAAGAGATTGTATGATTTCTCTCGTTGAGATTGTATGATTTCTCTCGTTTGAAAGAAAGAATTTGAGTTTCATTACCCTTATTTATATAACATGTATGGAAATCAAATCAGGGTTTGTCACGAAGTCTGAAGTACTTTTTTTGTTGTTTTGTTACCGACAACAATATAAATTTATATTTTTGCATTTATTCATTTCAATATTTTACAAAATTTCCACCATAGATTACCTGTAAATATTAATTTAAATATCATACATTCATTTAAAATTAATTTCTAAAACAAAAAAAAAACTCTAATTTGATGTTTCCGGTCGAAAATATTATGTTTCCGTTCGAAATTCCTGATTCCGGTCGAAAATTTCGACCGAAATTTGATGCTTTCGGTCGAATATATTAATGTGATGTTTCCGGTCAAAAAAGCTCTAAAATTACTTGTTTCTGGTCGAAAATTGGCTCTCTCCGGTCGACCATTTTGATGTTTCCGGTCGACCGGAGAGAGCCAATTTTCTCATTCTCTGATTTCGATCGACAATTCCTTGATTCCGGTCGACCGGAAACAAGGAATTGTCGATCGAAATTTTTGATTTTTATTTGTCAATTATTTTTTTGATTCATTTATGTTTTTTTATTTAAAAAAAAAAACATGATTCAATGATTTAATTATTTTTTTCTCACACTTTTGCTCTAGACTATAAATAAAGTAATTTAATGATTTCATTATTTTTTTTCTCACACTGAATATAATTTTGCAATCATTTATTGATTCACATTTTTGTTAACTGTTTCGGTCAATGGCATGTCACATTTCACCGAAGACCAGCGGTCAGTGGCACGTCATATTTCACCGAAGACCAGCGAGAGTAAGTAGATATATATTAAAAAAAACAAATGGATATACACTGTATCAAGTTTCGAAAATGGTTATACTCTATACACACTTTTACAAAATGTGTACTTGTATATATTCCTCTTTTATTAATAATGTTTTTTCTCATCTTATACTGCCATGTGGGGCTCTGGGTTTATGGGAATTTTCTTTAAACCATATGAGAAGTTCTCTTATAAATGTGCAGGCTGCTACCATCGCATGGTTTGAAGCAGACTCTGTTTGTGGGAGTCACTCTGTTGCAATCCCAACAGTTCTTGTTTTGCCTTATATTTTCCGTTTCTTCCAATGTCTTCGGCAGTACAAGGGCACAAGAGAAAAGACATCTCTTCTAAATGGTAAGTTTTTATCATGACATTTGTTTATTTGTATGTTGATGTTATGGTAGCAAAGTGGCTTGAGTTACGAATGTTTTTGTCTACTCCCTTCTACTCCTCTTAAGATGTGTGGTTATAAATTCATTGAAGTGAGTAGATCAGGTTACTATTTCTACATATTATCATGTAGCTCAGCATGCAGATCATGTCAGGTACACTACCTGTTACTAGAAGCAAATCAAAGGTCATGCCTTCCATACTGGAAAACAATTTTACAAGATATCCAAAACGTTAGGGCAAAAACACATTGGTTTCTGGGTAAGTTCCATCCTGAGAGGGGGTGCATTGCACACCCATCCCCTCCGGATGACACGTGTCTTTAGTTTTTATTCACATTTAATTAAATGTCCTGAATAAACCAACCCAACCATGGCTAACCCACTCAGGCCCACTACCGAAACAATCTTCGCGGAGAAGCTATCCGCTCGTGCCGACATTCATTTTATATGTCGATAACCCAAAACATGTATCGGCATTTCAGGATTTGAATTAGAATTTTGAATATCTTTGCGGAGAAGCTATCCGCTCGTGCCGACATTCATTTTATATGTCGATATCCCAAAATATCTATCGACATTTCAGTATTTGAATTAGAATTCTGAATTATTAACCGAGAAGCTTAATAAAACTTCTCGCCAATGTTTACAATTATCTTAAACGCCTAAATTTATTATATTATGTGGATAAATAATTTATTAAGTAATAATTTATCCCCAAAAAAATTCCAAATACTAAATAGATAATTATAAACTATTAATAAAAAAATATTAAAATAGCAGTTTATAATAATTATATTATTTACTGTTCACCAAAAAATTATTAAAATAATGAATAATCGTTATTATTTTTGGCCGAGCACATAAAAATATTGTCGTCACTCATTATTAATTTTTAAATATTAAAATTTACCTTTGAGCCCTCACTATTTCATGTCTTGCAAGGGGTAAATAAGTAAATGCATAAGGAAAATTAAAATAATTCCCCCATTTGCATCAACTGCGTTCTCGTTTGGCGCCCACACAGAGTGATCAGACATATACGCGACGCGAGAGAGAAGAGAGACGACGAGAGAGCTGCAATCGGTCCAAACCCTAACCGGCGAGAGACGAGAGCACGAGGAGAGCACGCGAAACGCTGGTATTGTTCCATTTGCAATATTCACGATTTTTTTCGCGCCCTAAGTAGACGAGAAATGCCTTCGATTGCCTTCGTCTTCGTCCATCCTCATTCCCGTCGTCTTCTTCATCTTCGTCTTCGTCCATTGGGGTAGCCTTCGTATTCTTCGTCTTTGCACCGAAAACTTAGGCAATTTCTTGAAATACCCAAATATGTTTGATAATTTTTCGATTTTCAGTCCATTGGGGTAATCTTGGTTAATGCTTATGCATGCATGTTGTATGTTTGTTTCCTCGCTGCTATTTTGCTCTACTTGTTGAAGATGCTTGTGATTCTTCTAATCTATTTTTTGATTGCTTAGTTACCCAAAATTATGGCTGCATTTTGTCTACGTGTTGTTCTTTTTTTTTTCTTCGAAAAATAGGACTTTTGCCCTCTCGATTTCGTGTCTTTCTTTTAGGTTGATTTCGAAATTTATTTATGTCGTGAAGAAAATGATAGAAATTGCTGGAAATGGAATGGAAAAGATACCATTCCTGAATCTGTCCGTGCATTACCTCGGAATTTCCGAAAACAACCGAACTTTATGGTTTTGTTGATAATAGCAAATGTTATGATTACAGAGGCTCTTAAATTGGGAACTTTTGTATTAGGATGATTATTTGGATGAACGAAATGGCTTTTGCATGGGAATTTGAACCTTGCACAATTGTAGTTGTATAATATGTTTGGAATTGGATCACAACTGCATTTTCACATTTCTATATGTTGTATCACAGTCGTTGCTGTATGAAATAGGAAAATGTAGTTAATGCATGCCATAGAATTATATGTCTCATTTTACTGCAAATATAAATAACTTTTTTAATAGCAATGACTGCTATTAAAATTGTGCACACATTTGCTTTTGTTAAATAGAGTACTTTCTATCATATAAAAGTAGTATTGAATATTGATAAGGGGCAGCTGTGAAATGGGACCAGTAGATGGAGGTACTAATTTTCGACTTAGGACAATTTGGACTCCCAAATTATGGTTGTGTACAACCGACTGTGGGATTTCTTTTGTTGTTCATTATGATGAACAACACGACTTTTGTAATGAAGATTACGCAAACTTTTAATGAAGATTGTTGTTCATTATGCCTGTGTACAACCGACAATAATGAAGCCTGTACTCAATATGAAATTCAGAATATTCAACCATGTTTCAATTAACTTCAATTGTGGCTTGTTATTCATTTTACTGTGACAATGCGCATTTAAAGTGAAAAATAGTTCATAATGCTGATGGGTTAAATGAGATATACGGCCACTAGTAGTTGAGCAACCTTCCTTTCCATGCAAGAAGCCATGCCAAGTTTTTCAAATTTCCAACAGGGAAACGAGACAAGCTCCTCTATATAAGCCCAGGGTTTGAAATAGACTCGCGCTTAACTGGTATGTCTCATTTGCTCTCTCTAGCTCAAGCTCAAGCATGAGTGCTTACAATAATTGCAGCCATCGTATTCCAGAGCATTAAAAATTTATGTACCTTTTCAGCAGTGTAGAAATTTAAGACTCCAAATGTACATTAAATTTTGGTTTTGATGCAGTGATATATGATTTTGATTATATAACCCAATTTAAACGGTAATTAATGCTTAAGAGAGTATAGAATGAAGGAGGATGTTGATGAGAGAGGGTGAGAGTCAGCTCAATAAAGTTGTAGCCATGGAAAGTTAACTAAGGCCTTTTAATTATTAAATCTCCAAACAACTATAAATATGGAGCTAAATACGGCTTTAGATCAGCTTGAGCTCATAGATCGATTGAGCTGAATTGAATTAAAATTCTGCCTAGCCAACAAGTCTTCCTATTGGCATAATATTATGCCCAGCCAATAAGTCTTTTATGATTTGTTTTTTTACTTTTCTTTGGATTATAATGAGATTCTATACTGATGGGTTAAATGAGATATACGGCCACTAGTAGTTGAGCAACCTTCCTTTTGTCTAACAGGAGACTGATAAACGCGTTTTTTACACGTTTATAGTTGATATTTGAAGATGAGTTTAGCTCGTTTAATGTGCGTTTATGTATCGATTCTTAATGTTTTATCTTTTCTAGAAGATCTTGCTCTTGGGGTTTCTCTTTGGTGTTTTGTAGGCTTTTCAGGTGATAATCGATGCATAAGGCAAAGATGTAACCAAAGATGATTAAATGGATATGAAAAATATGGATGTGAAAAGTTTACAATGTTAAATAGCATCTCGATAGGAGTCCATAGGCGCAAACGGATCGCAATTCGGAGTTCGGACGCGAGAGAACGGAGCGAAACAGTGAAGTCAGCGAGGAGCCCGAATGAGCGAGCTCGCCCAAAACGCCCAGAACCTCGCGACCGCTGCTCGCGGCCGCGAGCCCGGCCGCGAGGCGAGGCGGCAGACCCCAAAATTAGGGTTTTCAGCCCTAATCTATAAATAGGGCTTCACCCCTCGCGCCCCCAACGTACCCCAGCGCGATTTTGCACGTTTTTCCTCAGTTTTTATCTGTTTTTCATTTATTTTCGCTTTAGCTTTGATTTAGATTAGTTATAGCAATAGTTATCCATCGTTTTACATTAGTTCTTCGCATTGGTAACGATTTAGCACGATTTCGTCCGAAGGAATTCCATCTTTTTCCCGTTTTCCGTTGGATTTGGATACGAACCCAACCATTGTTCTTCAGACGCTTCCCTACGGGTTTTATCAATTTAATTTCTGTTTTTATGATTATTTCATACTTTATGTCGTTAATTATGTCTAGCTAATTTCTGCTCTAATCCTAGGGTTTGCATGATTCTATCCTATACGTTGTGATTCCTATCTTGTTATTTACCTTCCGCATTGATTCACGATTCTTGGTGCTTATTTATATGTGTTGATTTCGATCAATTTTGATGCATATCATAGTTGCCGCTTAATTACGTAATCGCTTTAATTGTCAATCAATCTTGAATGTATGATACGGATAAGCGCTCGAGTCGTGGCGAGATAGGAACATTCGTAGGAAGCATATTCTTTGTGATCCTTTTGAGTTGCTTATTTTCCTCTAGAGGCGTAATGATAATAGGAAAATTAGTAATCAATCTATCACAATTGTCGAATCGAAGTTGTTGGCTACATATGTGATCTTCCATCTTGTCTGGATTAAAATGGTTAGTAATAAGCAGGATAAACATCATTGTGGATAGGATTAATGCATCCCTAGGGTTAGTCTTTCTTGATATTTGTTTCCTTGATATTTTATTGCTTTAGTTTATTTTCTTGTTGTTATCTTTGCTTTGGATTTAATTATCTGAAGCCCTAAAAATTCACAACCCAAATTACGTGTCGAATAATGATGAATTATTGTTGAATTAGCTTCTGTGTTTTCGGATTGCAATCCCTGTGGATACGATACTTCGCTTACCCTATACTTACACCTTTTTTCGTATTAGAAAAGTGAGCGATCAAATTTTGGCGCCGTTGCCGGGGATTGTTAAGATCACATAGGAATAATTTGACGATTTGGATTTATTAATTCAAGTTATATATATTATATTTATTTATTTTTGTCAGTGCTAACTTCTCTCTTTTCTCAGGTAGTTTATGCGTACAAGATCTCAGGGACCTCCTGAAATATTACTAGATCCCGAGATCGAAAGCTCTCAAAGGAGAAGAGGACGAGAGAAGAGACGAGCTGCAATGGCAGCCAATCCACAGAACGGGGGCATTCCTCCCGAGCAAGTTGCACGCATGCTAGCTGACTTTGCAGAGATGCAGCGTCAGATGGCGAATATGGGAATCATTGTCCCTGCTCCAGAGGAAAGACCTCTGAATCACATGTACCGACATCCCACCGAACAGTTCCAAGGAGGCGGTTGGGGCCCGCACGTAGATGCAAACAATTTTGAGCTCAAACCGGCCCTGATCAGTATGGTCCAAGGAGAGCAGTTTGGGGGAGGAGTCACGGAAGACCCGAATGCGCATCTCGAAACGTTTCTCGATATTTGTGACACCATCAAATGTATGCCCACAAGACATGATCCGGATCGCATGTTCGGTTTCTCATTGTGCAAAGCGAAGATTGGTTCAAGAGTTTGGACCGAGTGGCATCGACACTTGGGGAAACTTTGTGAGAAGTTTCTTTCAAAATACTTTCCGCCGCGAAGCGCTAGAAGATCATCGCCGAAATCTCTCATTTTGCCAAAACCACGACGAATCATTATTCGAGGCATGGGAGAGATTCGAGGTCTATTGAGACGATGTCCACAACATGGGTTCTCCAAGGAGCAACAAATCACAGCTTCTACGGTGGACCGACATGGCGGATTAGGAGCATGGTGGATGCGTCGGCGGGGCTGCTTATTGAACCGACCGAAGAGACGAGGCGAGCCGTATTTTAGAAGAGATGGTCGCCAACAGCTATCAATGGCCAACGGAGAGAACGCCATCGCTCAAAGCGGTGCTGTTGAGAGTGATTCAAAATATGACGATCTCATGAAGAAGTTCACTCTTTTGAAGAGTCGATTGAGACAGAACGCCACCACATCAATCGGAGGAATCATTCGAATTTCCAACAACCTTCAAAGAAGCTTCAATGTTCGTAATTGATTCAAGAGCCGAGAAGCCAAGTCTCAAGACATGATGCAGCAGCTGGTTGTAAGCAACCAACAATTGGCAACGAATCGTAATTGCTCATAAGCAACACCGGCAAAAGATAAATCATTTGGAGTCCACCGTGTGGCTATGGGAAGCATATGAAGATGTTGGAAAATCAAATTGGTCAAATAGCCGTACAAGTGAATGCACTACAAAAGACGGGCCAATTTCCGAGTAATCTGAGTGAACCCGAAGAATCGGTGCTTCGCCATTCGGGGCGAGTGGACGAGCCTACCCGAGCCCTATCGAGGAAGAAGAGCAAGAAAGCATTCTGAAGCAGAAACTCACGACCGAGCTCGTGACCGCGAGCCCGATCGCGAGCCATCCAGAAAATTATCCACGAAGCTCGCGATCGGCGAGCCCCAAGACCCGACCGCGAGCCATCGAGTACGCGAGCACAGATTTGTTCGCGAGACCCGGTAGCTCAGCAAGCCGCCCCGCGAGCAATCAAGTCGCGTGCCGAGAAATCACATGAGTCAAGGCGCCGCAAGCTCGCACGCGAACACGGAGATCAGCGCGCAACAGATTCCTCGCGACCTTCCCAGCGGTCGCGAGGTCAACCGCGAGGCGCCCCCAGAAGCTCATCGTCGCACGTACACTCCTCCGGTCCCGTTTCCGAGTCGACTTGTCAAGTCGAAATATGACGAGGAGTTTGCTCGTTTCAAAGAGGTTTTTCAAAAAGTTGAGATAAATTTGCCTCTCTTTGAAGCGCTGCGAAACATGCCGGGATACATGAAATTCTTAAAAGACGCGCTTGCAAGCAAGAAGAAACTGGGGAAATTTGAGAAAATTACCCTAACCGAAGAATGCAGTGCCGTCTTGCAAAGGAAGCTCCCTCTGAAGCAGAAGGATCCCGGCAGTTTCACGTTAGAGTGCGAGATCGCCGAGCGCACTTTTCCAAATGTTTTGTGCGACTTGGGGTGAGCATCAATCGATGCCATTGAGCGTTTTCAACCGCTACACCTAGGAAAGATGAAGCCGGCGAAGATTTCATCGATAATGGCTGACCGGTCATCAAATATCCAAAAGGTATCGTCGAAGACGTGTTGGTAAGAATTGAGATTTTGTTTTCCCACCGACTTTGTTATTCTAGATATTCCCGAATTCAAACAACAACCACTAATCCTTGGTAGACCTTTTCTAGCAACTGGTCGTGCGTTGATTGATGTGCAGGAAGGCAATCTCACGTTTCGTGTTAACGATGAGGAGCTCAAGATTTCCATATACGACGCCATCAAGCAACACGACGTTGGAAAGCCGGAAGATTGCTGCTCGATCATGACTGCTGCTGCCGCACACGTTTCGCGTTTAGAGGGTACTCGACCGATCGAGGAAGCTGTGAGAAGGAAGAAGTGGACTCGGCATGGAACTCCGAGTGTATCGTTCAAGTTTGGGGGGGGCCACTTCCATAGTCAGTGGTGGAGATCCGTAAATGCTAAGTTTAGGAGGATCCACGAGTTGAGAAGGATTTCTGTTGCCACAAAAACGCCGGATTGAAAAAGGTTAGCAATGGTCTAGCTAAAGACGTTAAATTGAGCACTTGTTGGGAGGTAACCCAACGTTTTCTTTGTTTTTTTTGTTTTCGTGTTTTGTCGTGTCTTTCGTTTGTGTTGCTTTTTGTCTTGTTTCTGTTTTTCTTTTCGTTTTCGTGTCTGTCGATCAACGAGTTAAGTGAAGTGTGTTAATCCATGTGGCGATGACGATATAAATTTTTATGAAATTTAATGATAGTGCGCATGATATGTTAGAAAATGACGCATGAATGACGTGAGATGGCTTAGCTTGTTGTTTTCACCATTTGCTTATCCTGTGAGACTTGAGCTTCATCCGTATACATATCTTGATCAGATTTACATTAATTGTGTGATATCATGCATGTGATTATCTTCTAGAACTTGCCGTTCTTACGTGTCGAGACTATGATATGTGTTTCAATTTGGAAAGGATAAAGGCCATCTTTGTTAACCACATATTCACCCAAACACTAACCCGATGTTATATACCATTTGTCGCCTTCTTTGAGCCTTTATTAGACTTTTTCTTTCGATTAACCGGATGATAGGAGGTGAGGATGGATATGGGAATCAAAAGGGGTGAAATTTTGATGTAAGTTATGACGAGAAAAGTTTCTTGTAGAAAAATACATCTGTGGTGAAGAATAGTACCTTTGTTGTGAAAGTTAAACCCTATAAGCTCTAGAAAAGAAAAGAAAAAGAAAAATGTTAAGTTCACTATGAGTGTTGAGCATAAAGGGTCTTTAATCAAAGTATAGGTACCTTCTGTGGCATTAAACGTTGATTTAGCACGTTGGGAGAGAAGAGGAAAATGGACAAAGTCCATATGTGTCGAAATGTATAAATGATGGTGCTTGAAATATTCTTGAGTCACTTAGCCATATATTATCTTACCTTAACCAATATGCCTACATTATAACCTATCAAAAGACCTCTTTGATCCTTATTTGAACACATTTGACGCGTGGAGATGTTAGAGAAACGGCAAGCCTATGGTAAGATGTTGCATTGCATTGATCGCCGAGTGTATACACGCCCTTAATTTCTTTATGAGTTTGAGTGTATCCTATATATTTTACGACGGCCTTTGTGAGGTTGAATTAAATGAGTTTTGCCGTAAATTGTTGTTTGTGTTGAGTGGACTAACGTCGTCATGTGCACTAATGTTTTGAGCTGATATGTTTCGAGGCCTAGAATGGTTATCCTCTTTGCTATGCTCGTTGATCTTTCGTTTGTCTTTTCATTACGCTTTTGTTTGAGGACAAACAATGCTTTAAGTTTGGGGGTTTGATAAACGCACTTTTACACGCTTATAGTTGATATTTGAAGATGAGTTTAGCTCGTTTAATGTGCGTTTATGTATCGATTCTTAATGTTTTATCTTTTCTAGAAGATATCGCTTGGGGTTTCTCTTTGGTGTTTTGTAGGCTTTTCAGGTGATAATCGATGCATAAGGCAAAGATGTAACCAAAGATGATTAAATGGATATGAAAAATATGGATGTGAAAAGTTTACAATGTTAAATAGCATCTCGATAGGAGTCCATAGGCACAAACGGATCGTAATTCGGAGTTCGGACGAGAGAACGGAGCTAAACAAAGGAAGTCGCGAGAGCCGCCGAGCGAGCTCGCGGCAACGCCCAAACCTCGCGAACCTCGCGACCGCTGCTCATGACCATGAGCCCGGCCGCGAGGCGAGGCGGTGAACCCTAAAATTAGGGTTTTCAGCCCTAATCTATAAATAGGCTTCACCGCGCCTCAACGCACTCCCAGTAGCGATTTTGCACGTTTTTCCTCAGTTTTTATCTGTTTTTCATTTATTTTCGCTTTAGCTTTGATTTAGATTAGTTATAGCAATAGTTATCCATCGTTTTACATTAGTTCTTCGCATTGGTAACGATTTAGCACGATTTCGTCCGAAGGAATTCCATCTTTTTCCCGTTTTCCGTTGGATTTGGATACGAACCCAACCATTGTTCTTCAGACGCTTCCCTACGGGTTTTATCAATTTAATTTCTGTTTTTATGATTATTTCATACTTTATGTCGTTAATTATGTCTAGCTAATTTCTGTTCTAATCCTAGGGTTTGCATGATTCTATCCTATACGTTGTGATTCCTACTGTTGTTATTTACCTTCCAGGCATTGATTCATGATTCTTGGTGCTTATTTATATGTGTTGATTTCTGATCAATTTTGATGCATATCATAGTTGCCAGTTAATTACGTAACTGTTTTAATTGTCAATCAATCTTGAATGTATGATACGGATAAGCCTTGAGTCGTAACTGAGATAGGAACATTCATAGGAAGCATATTCTTTGTGATCCTTTTGGAGTTGCTTATTTTCCTCTAGAGGCGTAATGTGATAATAGGGAAAATTAGTAATCAATCTGTCACAATTGTCGAATCAAGTTGTTGGCTACATATGTGATCTTCCATCTTATCTCGATTAAAATGGTTAGTAATAAGCGGGATAAACATCATTGTGGATAGGATTAATGCATCCCTAGGGTTAGTCTTTCTTGATATTTGTTTCCTTGATATTTTATTGCTTTAGTTTATTTTCTTGTTGTTATCTTTGCTTTGGATTTAATTATTTGAAGCCCTAAAAATTCACAACCCAAATTCTGTGCTTGAATAATGATGAATTATTGTTGAATTAGCTTATGTGTTTTCGGATTGCAATCCCTGTGGATACGATACTTCGCTTACCCTATACTTACACCTTTTTTCGTATTAGAAAAGTGAGCGATCAGAGACATATTTCATTGAGAATTTGGAACTGGAAGCGTTTAATTTTAGAGATTTCATTGTGAAGAGGATTATGTAATAATAATAATAATAATAATATTTGGTGGTTTTTAGAAGAAAACTAGCGTTTGTTTAGGGATTCTGATATATTACACGGTAAAATTTTGTTTTACAAATGTGTTAGCTTTTACTTTAGTTGCCAAATTTTTTCTGGGATGATGAACAACACGACTTTTGTAATGAAGATTACGCAAACTTTTAATGAAGATTGTAATGAAGATTGTTGTTCATTATGCCTGTGTACAACCGACTGTAATGAAGCCTGTGTACAACAGACTTGTAGTGAAGATTGTTGTTCATTATGATGATCAACACGAAATTACGCAAGCTTTTCATAAGAACATTAATGAAACCTATACTCAATATGAAAATTCGGAATATTCAACCATGTTTCAATTAACTTTTGTGTTATTTGAAAGTTAATTATAATCCATATATTATTATTGAAAATATCTTCGAGGCTTTAGTATGTTTCCAAAGATAGTTATGGTTGTGATTCTTCTAATCTGTTTTATGATAGCTTAATTACCCAAAATTATGTTTGCATTTTGTATGCTTGTTGTTCTTTTTGTTCTTCGAAAAACAGGACTCTTGCCCTCTCTATTTCCTGAAATGATAGAAAATTCCTTGTTTTTTGATAAGAGCCTGCTCATCTTTGCATTTGGTACGACTGCCTGTGTCAATGGGTTGCTCCATTTGTGGTACGTAGTAGTGATTTGCCATGTTTGATCTTGCATTGTTCTGTCTGTGAAGTAATCCCACATTACAATGACCAAGCTTTAGCCAGTGAGTAAGAAAAGCAAACTGTGACAAGATTATATATTTGCATTTTGTGGAGTCTCTCTTTTCGCAGTTCACCCCCCACAATTATCTCTTTAAATTCTGTTATTAAAGAGTGATTTTGATTATATTTATATTCTGTTTTAAGTGATCCATTTGTAATTTTACATTGAAATATAAAGCGAACACCCCTTATGTTTTCAATAACAGCTATTTTCGTGTCGTACACACACTTATAAAAGGATAGACGAGAAGAGAGCAGAAGCATCGAGAGATAATCAGGGGCTGTGTTACTGAAATTGCTCCAAACCATAACAGATGAATACTTATTCTCTTCCACATGTATTGCTTTCATTTTTTGCTCATTTTTTGTATGTTTTCGAAGGAGCTTGGTATTAGATATGTTGTCTGCCATGAATTTGGAATGTTAGTGAAGTGATATGCTTTCATCTTATAATACTTCTATATGTTAGTGAAGTGATATAATTTGGAATTGATTTTGCACCCTGGTAACCATTTTATTGGTTCATCTCTTCAAATTTTGGTTTTTCTTTAGTAACTAATATATATAAACCAAACTATGACCCATTAACCATTTTATTAGCATGGACTTTAGTAACTAATATATATAAACCAAACTATGACCCATTAACCATTTTATTAGCATGGACTTTAGTAACTAATATATATAAACCAAACTATGACCCACTAACCACCACAAACATTAAAGGCTAATTAAAGGGGAAAGATGATACAAGAAGATAAACCAACATTCTGCGTGCACCTTAAGTCGACTCATTGACCCCAACAATGTGCTTATATCAGTTGTGATTTAACTTACAACATACCAATTTAGGTAAATAAAAACACCTTATAAATTCTGTGTTGAATTAATTTGGTTTTCCTTGTCTTGGTGTTGGCTGTTTCTCTCGCACCGTACACACACTTATAAAAGGATATACGAGAAGAGAGCAGAAGCATCGAGAGATAATAAAGGGTTGTGTTACTGAAATTGCTCCAAACCATAACAGATGAATACTTATTCTCTAGCCTTACGCCGTAGTAGTTATTTTATTGTTTGATCTTCCATCACAATAGAAGTCCACGTGTACAACGAATTTGAACTTGCAGGTTATTATAAAATAATTAGACGTATTCACAGTTACAATAATAAACCATCCCCTGGTGTCTAGTCTATCTAAGATCTTTATCTTTAACCGAAAAAGCAATTAAGAAAAGATGCATACATGCTATAAGATCTTGTCTTATTGACGTATATTTTTTTTTACAAGAACAGTATGGAACTTTTTACCCCAAATACATGTCCTACCCTTGCCTATTGATCGGATCACCCACTTATACCAATTCCAGCATCACTCCCTGACATATCACCAACTTGAACAGCCTCCTCCACCGTAAATACTTCGGACAAATCAAAAGAGTTTACGCGTGGCTGCATATGTAATACCCCGTATTTCTGTAGCAGAGATTAGCTCATGATTAAGAGCTTATTAAGAAGGGCATTGCATCCTTAAGAAAGAGTTGGTTAAGTTAGAAGCTTTTGCGTTAAGCTTCGAGTTGAGACGATAGAATTTCGGCAGATTTGAGATAGAATCTGAGATAAGATTCTTAAATCTAGTTGAACATAAGAAGACCTAGATTTAAATAGTCTTGAGATGATAGATACATGCTCAAATAAGTCTTGATTTCAGAAAATTTAGAATTTCAAAATCTATGTTTTTGTGACGTCGGCGTTTGCCGATCAAGCTCGGATGAAGAGCAAAATATTTAAAATGGTTTTTAAGGTCAAAAATATGTTTAATAAGTATATTTTGATGTTTATGAGTAATTATTGAGGTTAAAAGTAGAGATTCAAAAGAGGTTATTTTATCGGATAATTAGTGTCGATTTCTTGCAATAAAAACGTTGTATATTATTCTACAATATTTATAATTATTTTCTACAACAAAAGTGATTATTTTATATTAAAGAAAATGAGAAAAAGAAAAGATAATAAAAGGTTTCTAGAAAAGGGGTGATTAATCACCTTAATAAAAGAAAATCAAAAAGAAAATTATTTATTACATAATATAAAGTATTAAACTTAGACTTTTCAAAGCTTAATCCTTTTCATTTTCTTCTTCAACCTCAAGGTTCACACACTCACACACACTTTTACACACAAAATTTCGAAACTAGGGGTTCAAAAATAGGAAGATCCGGCCGTTGAATTTTCGATCAGTCTTCGAATAGAGGTATAATTTCATCCCGGGAACATATCTATGGTTTGAAATTTTTAAAATCATGATGTTATGAGTATATCATATTTTCGGCCATTGTGATGAATTTTGAAGGATTATGTTTTGTTTGATTATTTGTTAATATTATGATAGATTCGACGTCTACGTATTGTTTAACGTTGAATTTGTAAAGCATATGTATATTGTTTGTAAATTTTTGTAATTTTCGAAAATAAGGGAATGCTTGGATATTGAATTTATGATGTTAATATGATTGAATTTACTTCATATATATGTTATTGGATTGATATAAACGTGTTTGAAGCAAGAAAAACATTTGAAATCGAAACTATGCAAAATTTCCCAAAAGGGCCGAAACCCTAAGTGTCCTAATGTTGGATTTTTAATTTTTATTTGATCAATTTGACTTCATATTTGGACTCTATGATATGAATAAAGCCTAAAATGATTTATTCGGATTTTTACGCCGACGTATTCAAAAACGGTAAAATTTTAGTTTGTCGGCGAAAATTGGTTTTCAATGCCAAAGCTTTGATCTTTATATTTTGCTGATAAAATGATGATATTTAATGATAGTTGAGCATGTATATAAGTTCGTTGGTGTTAGATGACGTCTCACGTGAATTTTCGACGTTAGACCTAAAGTGACGTCTTAAGGGGCCGTTGAATTTATGGCTAAGATGAGATGATTGAAACTTGTTGTTTAGTCTTATATGATCATTGAGACATATGATGATGAATTGGTGGAGTTTGGGCTATTATTGGATGGTTTGGTATTGATATGACGATGCGTTTATAAATGTTACGCTGCCGAAATTTCGATAGAATTTGTTTGTTAATAAGATGTTAGAGGATGCAATGACCCAAGTTTTGATAGACCTTAGTGTCTTAGTTTTGATATCAAGAAGAAATAGTCGTGTCGACGACTAAAGATGAGTAATGTTCTTGTTTGGTTCTTGATAGACAATTATGCCGTTTTATGAGGATAAAATATGGATAAAGAAAGAAATGGAATTGAGAATTAGTTCCTTAGCTCTAAGGAACATCCAGGTGGGTATAAGTATTTTCTATAATAATATGCTTATGCTTTTATATACTTTCAAATGATATGATATGCTTTTGGATGAAAAAGATTATGAAATTTTATGATATGCATTTAATTGCATTGTTTTGAAAGTTGATTGACTTGCCAAAGTTTTGAGCATGATCATAAGCATAATGCACTACCTATCCACGGGAAAGAAAGAAAAAGAAAGAAAGAATTTACTGACGTCGGGTATGACCGAAGTTGAGATCATGCGGGACCAACTCGGGTATATGAAGTTAAAGTGTGTTGAGGAGGAGGCCTACTCATCGGATCAACACAAAGAAAAATACGTGGATATGGGAAGGAAAAGAAAGATGCATGCAGACATGAAACATGCATATGATATGAGGATATGATGATATAATGATATGAGCATGCATGAACAGATTTTGAGAAACCCTATGCAGGTAATTTCAATAAAAACCCTGCATAAGTTTATTTTATGGCAAGTCAAGAATATAGCCCTAAGGGAAAAGTTTTAAATGTTTTTGGCGTATACCCACTGAGTGAATTTTTGTACTCACGCCCTGCATATATTTCTAAATATGCAGGTTGAGCTGGAGAGAATGCTGAAATCGAATGCTGCGCAAAGGAGCTTCTCTAAGTAATTTGCTTCATGATAATATTGATAAATGAGTGATGTTATTCATTTGATGTTCACATGTTTTTAATGCCCAGAGAGTTATGTCTTCACACATAATTCTCAGCTACACTTTCCGTTGCCGAACTTTGGCCTTCACTTGTTTATGTGTTTTGCTAGAACAAAATGATCATGTTCATTGATCTGTTATGATTTAAGATGTTGATAAACTCTCAAAGTTGTCAAAGCATGCTCAAGTATGTATCTCCTTGATATTGGTTATTCCGTTGTGATTATTGTCCTCCGCCGTTGTTCTTCTAGTTCGATTCTTTATTGGGATTTGAGGACCATAAAATCATTCTTCATTCAACTTTAGTTCACTTCTTGAATAATAAAGGTTAAATTTTATTCATGATGAAAGTTGTTGTCATCTCTTCTCTTGCATATGTTTGAGCCCGTTGTCGTTAAATTTCCTTCTTAACCCCAAGTCACGGCCTAATTACCTGATTAGGTAGTCGGGTCGTGACAGCATATGAACATCTCGGTTGATGTATTGCAGTTCACAAGAGGGGTCATGTGTATCGTCGGGCTGTGATGTTCGTCTGCTACTTTCTGCATTGACACCCCTTGTCCGAATGTCACCCATCTTTGTAATCCTAAATAGAACATCGCGTTCTATAGATAATACCTGTAAGATGAATGTGTTATTGTGAAGATAAAATTGTATCAAAATGCATTTTACGACCACATGTTGTTTATAAATTTAATTACCTCATCCATCTGCGATTTGATAGCCAACGAGGATAGGTCAATTCCATGCATAGATGTTGTGCTTTGTTCTCTGGATTTGTTGGGGCGCCGTGTTAAACTTCTATGGACAGACGAACGTGGAACGTCTTGGTCTTGAGGTTCTTCTACAGCTTGTTCATCGTCGCCTTCTTCGTCTAGATCATCGGCTTGCTCGTACAAATCCTCCTCTCGCAAACACGGAGCTTTTCCTCATCTTCTCCTCGTCGACGCATCTGGACCAACAAGAGTGTATGCTTCCTCAGTCACTTGCGGTCTCTTCCTCTTGAAAGATCCGACGGTGGTCTTCACTTGCTTGAGGAATACGTCCACGGGCACTCCGCTTTGAAAATCAACCGATAGGTCGTTCATTTCGACCAATGCTTTCTCCGAGGGACTGACAACAATAGGTTTCTATAAAGAAAAAATCAGTATAAGCATCAAGATATCAACGGATTAATAAGAGGAAATATACAAAAAATGCAAATTTAATTTAAAGTTTCATACTTACCACATGGAATGCAAAACATGGCGTGAAGTACGGAACAATATCGCTGTATCGAAAAGCCTTGACCGCAGCCCATCGTAACATCCTAGGCGTACGATCGAAATATTCATCTCGAGGCTCCCCACAATGATATGCAACCTTTTCATGCACCTCGTATGCAAACACTTGCATAGCAAATGAAAAGCCTTGCACATCAAAGCTCACAGCTTCACCAATACTCTCTTTGTTTGCTATGTGAGACCTAGCATTGGAAGCTACTGTGACGAGGAGGTCTCGACTTTTTCGCTATGATCTTCCCAGTAGTTCATATAGGAGCTCTCGTACGCTACCAAGCTCCAAGGAAAACGATTAAACCTATCTAGGTCGTCGACTAAGTGCATCAACGAGTCCTCAATTCTTTTATCGGTTTGATGTCTAATCAAAAGAATCCCACACAAAACCACGAGCAATGCAAACTTCAATGCATCGTCGCCCTTCCCTCCAACAGCTTGGCAGTGGTCTTGAAAAGCCTGAAAAAAATCTCGAAAAATATAATATTGCGTCCATTAAAAAATTTATCTTTGAAGGCTGAAGTGGTCGGAAGGTTCATCCCACTGGCCAAACGATAAACCGGTTATCAAAAAGAATTCCTGACGACCCAGCTCAACCTCCACATCATTAAAATTGAAGGTCATTCTTCTTCTTTGGAGTGAGTTTGGATTGAGGGCGGCGTGAAGTTTATACATGAGTTGTCCTTGGAAGCGCATATCCGACATATCCAAGAAAGCACCAAAAAAAGACTTTCTAAACTTCGTCAGATTTTCCGCATCCAATAAAGAACGTATAGTCGATATATATGAGGCAGGCTGACATCGTTGCGATACATGCACACCTATTAAAAAAGAGATTGTTATATGCATAAGAATACAAAATTACATCCGGCAAATGAAAATCTAACAAAATCAAAAGCAACCAACCATATATAATCTTGTCACAGCTTGCCTTCTTACTCACTTTCGAAGACTTGGTCATTGTAATGTTGGAGTGGTTCACTGAGAAAACAATGGAATATCAAAAAAGATTTGTTAAAATACTCATTGCCTCTGTGAGTACAGAATACTAAAAAACCTGCCATGTTACTACATTATTTGTTTTATTGAGAAAGTTACTAAGTGTTGATTATCATTATATATTGGGCACTTTATTGAACCACCTACAATAATCCCAAAGCCTACAAGTTGTTATCTTACCTTTCTATTGCATTTTGAAAAGATTGCTCTTTTTTCTATCATGTTCAGGCCTTTCGTCATGAGCTCTACTATTTCATCATTCTCATTCCTATTTTATTAGTAACGATTATATGTTGTATCCAACATACTGCCTTGTCATTTCTAGTCCATTTGTTCCCTAAAATTATGCAGTAGTTTTATTTATTGCAGCCATCGCCGCATTATTCAGTACAAGACTGCCTACTACTCATTTTACCTCCTTATTTACACTTATTTTGATTTGTAAAGAAAATTCAGTGTTTCAACTAAAGGTATATGAAACTTTTAACAGGTTGCTTGTGCATTGCTCATGGTTGGTGAGGACCTGGAGAAACATCGAGCGGTAAAAGATGTGCTTATTAGTATTGGAATATACTTTCAAGTACAGGATGACTATGTAGATTGCTTTGGTGAGCCTGAAAAGATTTGGAAGGTAGCTCTTGCACTATCTTTCCGCTTTGTCTGTAGTCCTTGTTGTAATAACAAAGAACGGCTTAGTTGATTGCATTTCTATTAATTCATCGTGTGCTAGATTTCAGATTGGAACAGATATTGTAGATTTCAAATGTTCGTGGCTGGTATGTTAATGGCAAACAACATACTAATACCAAGCTCCTTCGAAAACACACAAAAAATGAGCAAAAATGAAAGCAATACCTGTGGAAGAGAATAAGTATTCCTCTGTTATGATTTCAAGCAATTTCAGTAACACAGCCCCTAATTATCTCTCGATGCTTCTGCTCTCTTCTCGTCTATCCTTTTATAAGTGTGTACGGCGCGAAAATAGCTGTTATTGAAAACATAAGGGGTGTTGGCTTTATATTTCAATGTAAAATTACAAATGGATCACTTAAAACAGAATATAAATCTAATCAAAATCACTATTTAATAAAAGAATTTAAAGAGATAATTGTGGGGGGTGAACTACGAAAAAGAGAGAGTCCAGAAAATGCAAATATATAATCTTGTCACAGCTTGCTTTTCTTACTCACTGGCTAAAGCTTGGTCATTGTAATGTGGGAGTACTTCAATGAGAAAACAATGCAAGATCAAACATGGCAAATCACTACTACGTACCACAAATGGAGCAACCTAATTGACACAGGCAGTCATACCAAGTGCAAAGATGAGCAGGCTCTTATCAAAAAACAAGGAATTTTCTATCATTTCATAAATAGAGAGTGTCAAGATGAGCAAGCAGGGTGCAATGTGCCAAGTGCAAAGATGAGCAAGCAATTTTCTACCATTTCACCTCCACAGCCAACCTCTATCACATTTTCACCCAAACTTGGCGAAATTTCTAATATATTACTGCAAAGCTTCGCATCAACAACTTCCTATCCTACAAACAACATATCTACATCACCTCCAAATCCTACCGTTCCCATAAATTTTACGTAAAACTAGACTGAGATAATACGGGACTGTCTTCAATCTATATGGACATGCAGTTGGATGTGCCTGCACATAGAAAAGATTAGGTCTTGAGCAGCTCAACAATGCCATCAAACTGTATTTCTACAGTTGCACCATTTGCCCCGATTCATCCCATCTCAAGCCCTTCTGTCCGAGGATGTTACTTACAGCTCGGTACAGATTGCTCAGCATCTTGTGCAGATTCTTCAACACATTTTTTCATACTCGGCATCGAACTTAGCATTGAACATTTTTGTCATATGATTCCATGACCTCTTGCTGAACAAATGATCATCTCTCCTATTTTCTTTCCCAACTTGCTCCAACATTAAATCAATGAAATGTCTATCCATTTCTGGAGTCCAAACTGTCCTAAGTCGAAAATTACTACTTCCCTCTCCTGGTCCCTTTTCATAGCTGCCTCTCAACAATAATGTGCACTACTTTTATATGATAATGAGTACTCTATTAACAAAAGCAAATGTGTGCACAATTTTAATAGCAGTCATTGCTATTAAAAAGTTATTTATATTTGCAGCAAAATGAGACATATAATTCTATGGCATGCATTAACTACATTTTCCTATTTCATACAGCAACGACTGTGATACAACATATAGAAATGTGAAAATGCAGTGGGTGATCCAATTCCAAACATATTATACAACCACAACTGTGCAAGGTTCAAATTCCCATGCAAAAGCCATTTTGTTCATCCAAATAATCATCCTAATACAAAAGTTCCCAATTTAAGAGCCTCTGTAATCATAGCATTTGCTATTATCAACAAAACCATGAAGTTCGGTTGTTTTCAAAAATTCCAAGGTTATGCACAGATAGACAAAGATTCAGGAATGGTATCTTTTCCATTCCATTTTCAGCAATTTCTATCATTTTCTTCACGACATAAATAAATTTTGAAATCAACCTAAAAGAAAGACACGAAATCAAGAGGGCAAAAGTCCTGTTTTTCGAAGAACAAAAAGAACAACACGCATACAAAATGCAGCCATAATTTTGGGTAACTAAGCAATCAAAAAACAAATTACAAGAATCACAAGCAAAATACAAGTAGAGAAAATAACAGCGAGGAAACAAACAAGCATACAAAATGCAGGCATAACCATTAACCAAGACTGAAAATCGAAAAATTATCAAACATATTTGGGTATTTTCGAGACATTGCCTAGGTTTTTGGTGCAAAGACGAAGAATACGAAGGCTACGCTACCCCAATGGACGCAGATGAAGATGAGGAAGACGAAAGCAATGAGGATGGACGAAGAGGAAGGCAATCGAAGGCATTTCTCGTCTACTTAGGGCGCGGAAAAAATCATGAATATTGCAAATGGAACAATACCTGCGTTTCGCGTGCTCTCCTCGTGCTCTCGCCTCTCACCGGTTAGGGTTTGGACCGATTGCAGCTCTTTCGTCGTCTCTCGTCTCTCTCGCGTCGCGTATATGTCTGATCACTGTGTGTGGGCGCCAAATGAGAAGGCAGTTGATGCAAATGGGGGAATTATTTTAATTTCCCTTATGCATTTACTTATTTACCCCTTGCAAGACTCGAAATAGTGAGGGCTCAAAGGTAAATTTCAATATTTAAAATTTAATAATGAGTGACGACAATTTTTTATGTGCTCGGCCAAAATTAATAACGATTATTCATTATTTTAATAATTTTTTATGAACAGTATATAATATAATTATTATAAACTGCTCGTTTTAATATTTAATATTAACAGTTTATAATTATCTATTTAGTGTTTGGAATTTTTTTTGGGGATAAATTATTACTTTATAAATTATTTATCCACATAATATAATAAATTTAGGCGTTTAAGATAATTGTAAACATTGGCGGTAAGTTTTATTAAGCTTCTCGGTTAATAATTCAAAATTCTAATTCAAATCCTGAAATGCCGATACATGTTTTGGGATATCGACATATAAAATGAATGTCGGCACGAGCGGAATAGCTTCTCTGCGAAGATATTCAAATCCTGAAATGACGATACATGTTTTGGGATATCGACGTATAAAATGAATGTCGGCACGAGCGGATAGCTTCTCCGCGAAGATTGTTTCGGTAGTGGGCCTGAGTGGGTTAACCATGGTTGGGTTGGTTTATTCAGGAAATTTAATTAAATGTGAATAAAAACTAAAGACACGTGTCAATTGGTGAGGATGGGTGTGCAATGCACCCCCTCTCAGGATGGAACTTACCTTGGTTTGTGAGAGAAAAAATAGGTGCTTCTGTAGGCACAATTAGAGTCATAATTTTGGTGGGACTCTGAGTTGTCATAGCATTCAGTAGTTTGTGCAGTTATTCAAAAGGCTGTGTTAACTTTTAACCTAGTGGATTAGTGGTTGGCACTAGTTTCTTTCCACACAAATTATTATTCTCTCCGTCCCGCTTAAAGTATCTCATTTCTTTTGGGCATGGGTATTTAAAAGAAAAATATAAAATAGTTAAAATGATAAAAAGTGAATAGGTCCATACTTTTTGAAGGGATAATTATTTACTAAAATAGAATGAGACATTTGTAATGGTCCGACAACTTAAAAAAGAAAGTGAGATATTTTAAATGGGACAAAGGGAGTATTATAATATGCTTGAAGAAGGTAACATGATTTGAACCATTTCATGATTTGGTTTATATAATAGAACCTAAATACCTGTAAAAATTGATTTTAAAACAATAACTCTATCTTTATGAAGAGGATTATTCAAATCCTATCTATAATGATTGGATTAAATATAATGGAAAACAAGTCAAATGATTAAAATAATATCGGACTTCTTCAAATGTTAATCCTTAAAAGTAAACACTTAATTAGGTTGAATTAATTTTATCTATCCAATCTAATCATGTAAAATTAAACATCCAGGTACTATTTTAATTAGAAAATGGGAATATTATTAGTCAAGTATTCATAAATGTAGCTTATGCATTCTTCTTATCCGTGATGTTGTCAAGCTGTCATGTTTCCATTCAAATTATGTGCTGTTATCGTTAGTGAAAGGCCTATAAATACTGATTTTAATTTACTAGCACAAGTCAAATTTAGACTTGGACTGGCTGTGGAATCATGATTTTTTATTTATTTATTATGTTGTGTTATTAAATAATTTGATCTTCCTTTTTTTCAGCCTTAAAGTATTAAACTGCAGTACCAGTTATTTTTCTTTCAGAACTAAAGTATCATGTTTCTCCTGAAAAATGGATGAATATTTATTGCCCTCTGTGGCTATTATCGAGTGTATTTAACTCTTCGTACTCATTCCACTGGGATATTACACGGGATTGGGACTGATCGATCTTGTTTTCGTCAGGTAAGTTTTCGTCAGGTAATAAATGCAATAAAGAACACGAGGAGTTAACGTGATTCGATCTTTAAAATAGATCTACGTCCACGGAGCAAGAGAGTATATGTGTATTGAGTGTGTAAGAAGCGATTACAAAGAGTGTAGATGTCCTCTTTCCTTCTATTCTAGCCTATATTTATATACCATCAAGTTGATTTCGACTCTGCTTCAAATTGAGTTCAACTCTAATACAAATAGAGTTTGACTCTAATACCAAGTCTTCTCTCATAAGGATTCTTTTAGATATGCATCCGAATCTTCTACATCTCCAATTGCGATTAGAGTTGTAGTTGGTTGAGGAGTCTTCTTGGGCCGAACTCACATAGGCCGAGCTTAATGTCGTGGCCCATTTATATTGGGCCTGAATGCTTGGGCCTAGTAGTTGGGCCGTGTCTATCATATCCCCTCCCCCCCCAAAAAAAAGACGTAGAAGTGAGGTCGTTTTGGAGGGGGGACAGTGTTCTGACATTGCCTCGCCGAAATTCGTGATCTGGCAAAGTTGTATGTCTCTTGGCTTCTCTTGCGAGGCGTTCTGCGGCGTGTGTCGCCGCTTCGTCGTGCGTTCTGCATCAAGTCATATGTCGCTGCCGCCGCCGAGGCGTTCTGCCGGTCGATGTCGCTGGCTTCCGCCGCCGGCCGCGGTCGTGCGCCGCTGGCGTTCGCCGGTGTTGCCGTGCTTCCCGCCGAGGCGTTCTACCGGTTGCCGGCTGCTTCGCCGCCGGGCGTCGCCAGTCGTATGTCGCTGCTTCATCCGGGTTTGGAGGACGAAGACCCTCCTTGTTCATAAGGTGGCGGCGCGGGTGGCTTCGGGATGCCGCAAAGAGGAGGCCGGGCTCGGCGGCGGTCGAGGTGGCGAAGGTCGAGGGCGGCCATGTCGGGAGGCCGAGGTGGCGGGCCGAGGTCGGCTGCGGAGGCCGCGGCGGCGGCGAAGGCCGAGGTCGGCTGCGGAGGTCGAGGCGGCGATCTTGAGGCGGCAAGGCCGAGGCGAGGTCGACTGCGGAGGCCGAGGAGGCGGTGAAGGCCGAGGTCGGCTGCGGAGGCCGAGGCGGCTGCCAAGGTGGCGGGCGCCGAGGTGGCGGGCCGAGGCGGGCGGGCCGAGGCGAGATCGACCGCGGAGGGCCGGGCGGCGGCGGCGAAGGCCGAGGTCGGCTGGAGGCCGAGGCAAAGGCGCCAAGGTGGCGGGGCTGAGGTGGCGAAGGCGTGAGGCGAGGCCAAGGCGGTGAGGCCGAGGCGAGGTCGACTGCGGAGGCCGAGGCGGCGCGACCAGGTGGCGAAGGTCGGCGAGGTCGGCTGCGGAAGGCCGAGACGGAGTAGTTCGTCCTCGTATTTAAGCGAAGGTAATTCATCCTCGAAATAAGCGAAGGTAGTTTTCCTCGTATTAAACGAAGGTAATTCATCCTCGAAATAAACGAAGGTAGTTCGTCCTCGTATTAAACCAAGGTAATTCATTCTCGAAATAAACGAAGGTAGTTCGTCCTCGTATTAAACAAAGGTAATTCATCCTCGAAATAAACGAAGGTATAGGTTCCTTATTTATCGAGTTTTATCGATAGGGGTGGTCCCCTCACGCGCGTTTATAATTCGTCCTCGTAATTAAACGAAGGTTGTTCGTCCTCCTTAGAGGGTAGTTCATCCTCGTATTAAACGAAGGTAATTCATCCTCGAAATAAACGAAGGTAGTTCGTCCTCGTATTAAATGAAGGTAATTCATCCTCGAAATAAACGAAGGTATAGGTTCCTTATTTGTCGAGTTTTATCGATAGGGGTGGTCCCCTCACGCGCGTTTATAATTCGTCCTCGTAATTAAACGAAGGTAGTTCGTCCTCCTTAGAGGGTAGTTCGTCCTCCTTAGAGGGTATTGTTCGTCCTCCGTAGAGGGTATTGTTCATCCTCCGTAGAGGGTATTGTTCCTCCTCCGTAGAGGGTATAGTTCGTCATCCGAAGAGGGTATAGTTCGTCCTCCGAAGAGGGTATATTTCGTCCTCCGAAGAGGGTAGTATGCATAAGTGACAAATGAAATATGCAATAAAAATATTTTATTAATAAAATACGACGTACCGGATAAATGGACGAGCTTATATGACCATTTTCCGAGCTCTTCTTTAATTCGGTATGGTCCTTCCCATGTGGTATCTAACTTGCCGAGCTTTGCAGCTTTACTGACTTCGTTACTTCGAAGTACGAGGTCGCCTACTTGGAATTATCGGGATTTGACACTGGTTATAATACCGAGCTACTTGTTGCTTGTACCGAGCTTCTCTAATGTAGGCGAGGTCTCTCTTCTCGATTTCTGTCGGGTATCCGACGGTCAATTCGTTGGTGACGTTGCCGGATGCACCGTGGGAGGTGGCGGAGTGGACGAAGAGGCGTTTGGCCTCGCTCATCGAGACTTTGAACGTGCCCTTCGGGGGTCGTATCTCTTATTGGGCTTTTCCCAGGCCGAGTTCGGCGCGTTTTGACACCATTGTTGTTGGTAGCAGCCCTGGATGTAATGCTTCTTGTATTCATCGTTGTTCTGATAGTTACCCGAGAAAAAGTTGATCGAAAACATAAAATTTTATTTCCCACAGACGGCGCCAGTGATCGATCTAAATTTCGTTAGGGAATTAATTGCGCAATGAATAAAGAGAATTAACGTGGTTTGATCTTTAAAATAGATCTACGTCCACGGAGTAAGAGAGTATATGTGTATTGAGTGTGTAAGAAGCGATTACAAAGAGTGTAGATGTCATCTTTCCTTCTATTCTAGCCTATATTTATATACCATCAAGTTGAGTTTGACTCTGCTTCAAATTGAGTTCAACTCTAATACAAATAGAGTTTGACTCTAATACAAAGTCTTCTCTCATAAGGATTCTTTTAGATATGCATCCGAATCTTCTACGTCTCCAATTGCGATTAGAGTTGTAGATGGTTGAGGAGTCTTCTTGGACCGAACTCACATAGGCCGAGCTTAATGTCGGGGCCCATTTATATTGGGCCTAATAGTTGGGCCGTATCCTAGTAGGGACTTAGGTATGTAATGAAAAGAGAACCCTACCCTGTACTTGATTTCTGATTTTCCATGAAATAAAATTGATAAACTTACTCTATTACTTTCAGCTGTTTCACACGGATTTTCAAGTTCAGCAAACCACATATGGTATCCGGCTTATTAGATGGGAGAAAGTGGGTAAGGGAAGGGAACACTCTGTTTAGAGCAGTTGCTATTTCTGTTTTCTGGTGGTGATATGACTGAGTTATGATGTGTGTGTTTGGAACGTTGTAGGTAGGGATATCAATAGGTGGGTTTTATCCGGATCGGTCCGGAACCATTCAAAATCCATTAAATTTTAAAGCAGCGGTTCTGGTTCTAGTTCCAAACCCGCTTTAGACCAGGATCGTTTAGATTCATAGTTTGATAGTCCGGTCCGGTTCGAATCTGGTTTTGGTTCCAGAATCAGAATCAATACTTATTTATTGATTCTGGTCCGAATAAAATACATCTATTGAAAAGCCTAAGTTTAAATAGGTTTGTCAATAAAACTCATCTATTGACAAGCCTAAGTTTAAATAGGTTTGTCAATGAACTAGTTTTATTCATATCGATTCAAAATCACTCATAACACATTAAATTATAAAGCAACGGTTTCGGTTTTAATTCTGGTTCTTGTACGGTTCTGGTCTGGTTCTGGTTCCAGATCCACTCAGATCCGGACTGCTTAAGATCCATAGTTGATGGTCCGGGTCCGATCCGGATCCAATATCTAATGGATCGGTTCCAGAACCAGAACCATTACTTATTTATTGGTTCTGGTTCGGATAAAACCCACCTATTGACATCCCTAATTGCAGGTGTACGTTTGGGTGATCGGACGTACAAGCTATCTGCCCATCTCCACCATAACTATCTCACCGTGTTTGCTATATGAGCCCTGAGTCGAGATGCTGCGCTGTTTCCAGTGGGTCTTCTTCCGTGTCGAGAAAGAGTCCAACAAAATGAACAACTCCAAATCTTGTACTCACTTATCCATAACTGATCAGCCTACTCAGGAACACAATTTGCTTAACTCCGACGCGTATAGACCAAGTTCCTCATTCTGCAAATCTTTTGAATATTATTGATACTAAAAAGAATTATCCCTTTTTGCTTTAGATTTTTTTTTCTTTATGCTACAGCAACAGACAATGCCATTAATTGATGTTCTTAAGATGCATTCTACAAATATAAATTTATTATTTTCCTATTTGAAACTGCATGGCAAGTATGGAATCACGGTAAATGTAAATTGGAGCACCACTCCACCGTTGGCTTTGGTCAAGTCGACAAAGCGGGGTTAGCGCAAAGAATACAACAACTCACTTCAACTCAAGTAATCTCGATTTTTTTGAGAAAAATAGTCGATTCTGATCTGTAAATGTCGAATCACTATAATGGGAGAAGATTTCTTCTCAGCGTCCTTCACATATTTCATCCAGTGGTCCTCATCCTTCAACTAATTAAAAGACATCATATATCTCAATTATTTGTCACACAAAATTTGAAACCAACAGGTACCAGGAGAAAGCCTGAAAAAAAAAAGATGGTTCCAACATGAGAGTTGAAATTATTTCTTTTCTGCCATTTTGCCAAAGCGTATATTTTTTCTTTTGGCATTCTTTTCTTTTCTTATCTTCATTTCCATTCAAACCAAAACTGTCTTCAATCATGTGGCTTGAGTTTCTTAACAAACATTTTCTCTATTGTCTAACCTCACTGCATCCCACTCTCTCTTTCTCCATGCAGGAAATTTTCAGACTGATGAAACCAAGTTTTGAAGATTTCCCGCCAAAGTTTGAAAAATAGTTAGAAATCTGTTACCTAGAAATGGAGAGATTGATGCAGAGAGAGTCAGAGTCAGACGACATGGATTTCAAGGATGTTTTCGGGTCCCCCCTCCCCCCACGATTCTCCATGCAAGAGGTGAGAGCGAGGAATCGTCTGTTGGATTTGTATATTGGAAGTAATTTGGTTGAGCTTGTATACAATATTTCATGTTACACGATAGGATATGGCCCACCTCTCGGGCCTACTAGTAGGCCCAAGCAGTGGGTCGACTTAACGCCCCTACTCGGTTCGCCCAAACACGACCTCTAAACCCTAATTAAAGGCGGAGTCAAGGGCGAAGATAATGGGATAACGGTGGAAATCATGGGCAATTATGGTGAAGATCATGGTCAGTTATAGGAGAATCGTGAACCCGCCAATCAAGGGATTCGTTACAAGGTCTACGTTTAAGTATAAATAGGAGTTAGATTGAAGGTAGAAGGGTTAGCAAATTACTGAATACTAGAGCTCTTTGAGATACTCATTGTAATACAAATATAGTGAACATCTTGAGGATCATCACCTCCGTGGACGTAGATCTGTTTCTTGATCGAACCACGTAAAAGCTCCTGTGTTCTTTACTGCTTTCTCTAAATCTTTCATACTAACGTACATAGATTTATCATTGGCGCCGTCTGTGGGAACACTCTTTTTCTTTTTCGAACAAAAAGCTGTGTTTTCTACAATTTAATGGCAAGGACACGTGCAAGCATAAATCTTGCCGGCGATGTCGGTAACAACCGTGCGGAGGACGATCGGTAGTCACACAACGCCGGGAAAGAGGATCGCGGACGCTACCGTGATCATACACCGAGGGCTACATGGAGAATGCTTCCATACACCCTCAGGATGGTGGCCCCAACGAGGAGGAAGATGCCGACCTCAATACCGGTGAACAGGAGGTTCACCGCTCCCACGAGGTCCTCGGTCGAGCAGTGTCCGAATTCCTCAATGTCAATCTCAATCAATTCCAGAGTTTCCTCAACCAGAGGACAAACGGAGCGGGCCCCTCAAGAGTGCCCGAAGTGGTGATGTCGTTCACCTCTTCGAAACAATCAACGTTCACCGCGGCACAATGACCGCCCCAATACTCGGGTTCATTCGCCCTCGTACCATCCGCGGAGCCGTTCTCCACCTCAACGTAATACCCATGTGAATGGGCGGGAAGAAGAGAGAAATCAAGTCGAACACCCCTCGAAGAGCGACGAGGCCTTATCGATCTCCCACTCCTCCCGAGAGAGATGGCAACGAGCTCCCGGATTCGACCGGCACGGACGAATTATCTCTCCTTTCTCGAGGAGATTACGGATACACCCACCTTGCAGCGATACCGGCTCCAAATATCGCTGCATACGATGGCCTTGGAGATCCTTGACTTCCTATTTGCTATACCACCAACATGGAAAACGAGGATGGAAGATTTCCATATATGTAAGGTCTTCCCGAGGTGCTGATCTCCAGCGCTCGGCGTTGGTTCACCTCGCCGCCGAGCAGCATCCATTGCTTCAAAGACCTCATGGATCGGTTCAAATGGCATTTTACCAAAAGATGTCGCCTCGACAACCTTCATCCGATCTGCTACGATCCGCCAGGGGCGGATGAGGCGATGTCAATTTAGTCTCAAGATTCATCATAGAATCCCTTAAAATAGATGAGAGTAACGATCTCACATCATCAACGCATTCAAGAGCGGGATCCGACCGGTGCTGCGAATAAAGAGATCACCCGTGAGCGGCCGAAGGCGGCTAGTCGTCTTTGGACCTTGGTTGACAACTTTGTCAAGGGGACGAGTCGAGGCCAGGAAGAGAGATGCGGGATGAGCGGTGATGAAAGAAGGAAACCGGAGGATCGAGGCCGAGTCTTTGAGCAGAAGTGCGTTCGAAAGAATCAAAAGGGCCGGTGAGAATCAAGGTGGGACCTCGGCCAAATCTCGGTAATAGCGGCGCCCTCTGCTCAAATCCGGTATGAAATATTTGAGCTTCACACCGAGCTCTTTCAAAACCTCCTCCTATGAAAGGAGGATCCAAAAAAAAGTTAACAGAAATTATTGTGACTACCACGAGTGCGGTCACGATCTGAAAGATGCAAGATCTTGAGCTCACAGTTGACGAGCTCGTCGAAGAAGGGCGCTAAAGAAGTACATCGGCCGACTGGGCGGGTAACAAAAAGCGAGAGGGAAATGGAGGTGGTAACAATCTGCGACCGACCTCAGCTAGCCCGACACGAAGATGGCGAGGGCGAAGGTCCCAATGCAATGGGCGGTCTATGCTATAACCGGATCTGCCGGTTAGTGCAGCGAGGTCGTCACTTAGAAATGAGGCTCGGAGGCCGACCCGAGGAACCGAAAAACAAGCGACTCGGGATGGAGTGAACATCGTGTTCTCCAAAGATGACCCGTACCAAGATCATGCCTCACGGGGCGCCATTACTATACAAGCCGTGGTAGGCAACAAGAACGTACATCGGGTCTACATTGACATCGGAGCCTCCGTTAGCATCATATTCGAGCTGCACTGGATAAACTTGATGTTGGAGGAATTGAGTACATCCTGCACCTTCGATTGCGGAGCTTTACTCGAGGCGGTTCAACCCGGGCGTCATTACCCTTCCGATTACCGTGGGGCGTGCTCCCGTGTCGGTTACCAAGGCCATTCAATTTTTCTGGTCGAGCTCCTCTCCATATAACATTATCACTGGAAGAGATTGGTCAGATGCAGCGGGGCCGTCTGCTCCGTGTACCACCTCACCATTAAGTTACCCACCACGGTGGGAGTGTTAAGCATTCGGGGTGACCAAGCGGCTAAAGAATGCCTCGAGTCTCAAACCAAGATGCGGCCTTACCTCGGGCCTAGCAATTCTGAGAACCTCGAAGTTGCCCCTCGGGATGACTGACCGAAAATCTTGACTATCTGACGACGACCCTTCCAAAGTTGTCAAGGTTGGCATCGAGTTCACCAATATTCGCCAATGTGTCATGCGACTTCTAAGGAATATAGAGATGTATTTGCATGGTCTCCTTTGGACATGGCGGGGTCTCGCCGAGCTCATAACTCATCGTCTCAACATCGATCCGGTTACTAAACCGATTCGTAAGAAGAGAAGTTTTACCGCGGGCGCACCGGTCATAAGAGGCGAGGTAACCCAACTCTGGAGGCTAAAATCACATGCGAGGTTAAATACCCAACCCGGATGGCTAATCCGGTTGTGGTTCGGCAGGGAGGATGGTGCATGTGTGTCGACTATACCGACCTCAATAAACACCGCCCAAAGGATCGTTATCCCTCCCGACATTGACAAGAAGGTAGAGGCATTGGTGGGGCATGAGATCTTGGCTCTGGATTTATACAAGGATACCACCAAGTCTGATGAGCCCGAGGGCGCCCAAAAAGCAGCGTTCATCAACGACTTGGTGTCTTTGCCTGGGAAGATGCCTTCGGTCCAGCGCTGGAGCTACCTACCGAAGGATGGTGGGCCGATCTTCAAAGATCACATAGGGAAATCGTTGAGGTCTCGTCGGCGATATAGTAGTCAAAAAAAAAGTTGAGAAGCTGCGCCGTCGACCTCGAAACTATCCTTGACTCCTCGGGTCGGCCAACCTCAAGCTTAATCCCGAGTGCACATTCGTGGTGAAGGCGGGTAAATTTACGGATCTTGGGTTTCTCAAGAAGGCACGAAAGCCAATCCTACCAAGGTGAAGGCGGTGCTCGACATGCGGGTCCTAGAACCATCCGTGAAATACACAAACTCACGGGATGCCTAGCCGTCCTCAGTGATTCCTATCTCGAGCTACAGAAGCGACTTCCCTTCTTCAAGATCACGAGGAGCTCAGTTTCACTGGCGGGAAGAACACCAGTCGCCTTGGCGGTGAAGGAATATCTCGCCGACCTGCCAACTTTATCCGCCCCAAAGAAAGGTGAAACTCTATCGTTGTATCTGGCCGCCTCGGACGAGGCAATCAGTGCGGTACTGGTGCGAGATGAGATAGGACGGCAACTCCCCATCTACTTCATCGGTCGGGCTCTCAAAGGACCGGAGGCGAGGTACACCAACCTCGAGAAGGTAGCTCAGCCTGGTGAGCATGCGATGCCTCGGCCTTACTTTCAAGCTCATTCCGTCCGGTACTAACGGACTTACCTTTAAGACAAGTCTTATCAAAACCGAGTCATCTAGACGTATAGCTAAGTGGGCCTTTGGAGCTCGTGAGCATGACATCTCGTCTTTCCCAGGCCCGGCCATAAAGGGCAAGCCCTCGCTGATTTCCTGGTGGAGGTCAAATTCACCGAGGTCGTCTCTACCAGCGAGGTCACTCCCGCCCTCACAGCGGAGGAACCTGTCCTTGCATCGCCCGTTGGTTGCTGGCAGATGTATGTGGACGGAGCTTCATGCAAGACGGGCAGCGGAGCGGGCATCCTCCTTCTCGGCCCAGATAAGCAAGAAGTGACGTACGCCCTCCGGTTTACCTTCCCGACCACCAACAACGAAGTGGAGTACGAAGCACTGATCTCAGGACTCCGCCTTGCAAAGGAATTGAAAGTGGACAAAGTCCAGATATTTGGAGATTCCCAGGTCGTAGTAAACCAGGTCTTAGGCACATACGAGGCCAAGGAGGATCGAATGAAGCAATACCTTGAGAAGGCAAAAGAGATGCTGACCTCATTCAGGTACTTCAGTATTCATCAAATCCCACGAGGGGAAAACAGCCGAGTTGACATCCTTAGTAAGTTGGCTTCGTCATCGGCAAATCCGCCAGTGGAGGAAATTCATTCCAGAAGCATCGAGGTGCCCCACGTCGGCGTTATCGCAGAGGCTGAGCCAAACTGGATGACGCCCCTGAAAGCATACCTGGAAGTTGGCACACTACCTCAGGATCGGCTTGAGGCCAAAAAGATGATGGTGAAATCCCAGAAGTATCTCATATATGAGGGCTCTCTCTACCGGAAGTCTTACCTTCAACCCCTCCTGAGGTGCCTTGGGCCAGAAGAAGCCGACTAAGTGCTTAATGAGATTCACAGAGGATCTTGCGGAAGCCACATCGGGTCACGGGCTCTTTCAAAGAAGACGTTGAGGTCGGGATATTATTGGCCCACCCTTATTCAAGATTCGGCCGAGCTCGTCAAAAAGTGTCCGAAGTGCCAGCTTCACTCCACGGTCAGCTACCCTGGACCGATCGGGCGACTGCGAGTCCATGGCCTTTCATGCAATGGGGGATCGACATCGTTGGTCCATTCGACCGAGCACCAGGTCAGCTTCGATATTTAGTCGTAGCCATAGACTACTTCACAAAATGGGTCGGAGCTGAGCCACTTTCGAACCTCACGAGCAAAAGGATTCAGACCTTCGTGTGGAAGAATATAGTCTGCGCTTGACATACCGCATTCTCGGTCTCGGACAACGGCACCCGGTTAGTCGACAAAAATTTCAAGGAGTGGTGCGAAGAGCTCCGGATCGATCAGCGCTTCACCTCGATCGCACACCCGCAAGCGAATGGTCAGACCGAGGTGACGAACCGCACGATTATACAAGGATTAAAGAAGAGGTTAGACCGAGCTAAAGGCGATTGGGCTGAAAACCTCCCCCAAGTCCTCTGGTCCTACAGAACGACACCTCGGACTTCGCACGGAGAAACGCCTTTCAGCTTGGTCTATGGGCGAGGCCGTCATACCGGTGAAATCGGCGCACAAGCCCACGCACTCTTCACTTTGACCCGGATGGGAGCGAGGGCGACTGCGGGCCAACCTTGATGCTCTCGAAGAAAGCGAACTCGCCTTCATAAGCGAAGCTAAGTACAAGGGCCGGTCGCGCGGTATTACAATAAAGGGTCAAAGCCTCCGCTTTGCAAGTGGCGACTTAGTCCTCTGAAATAATGAAGCCAGCAGAGCCGAACGTCTTAACAAGTTGGATCCGACATGGGAAGGCCCATACCGCGTTCACGAGGACCTCGGCAAGGGGGCCTACAAGCTATCTCATTTATCCGGTGCGCTTATCCCCCGAACCTGGCATATCTCTCATTTAAGGAGGTACTTTACATAGCTTCGATTTCAGATCAGCCTCATGTTAGTCTCCTTACTAGCTTTGCCGAAGTGCGATGTTGAATAAAATATTTATTTTTCTAATGAGTATTTTATTTCGCCTCATTTTATTCATATGCGAACATCTATTTGGATATACCGCATTTAAACCTTCACGAGGGGACGCCCTCACGAAGATGAATAACCCACTAAGTAGGGTACTCACTAAGCGCGCGCCGCACTCGTAGATTACTCATTGAATTGAACGTCTCGGTGCAGCGCATCTGGACTACTCATTAATTTGAAAGTCTACATGCGCATCTGATTACTCATTAAGTTGAAAAATCTACATGTAAAGACATCCAGATCGGATCTCATCAAATTATGCCCCTTTATTTGGGAAAATATACACTTCTGTATACAGTATAAATACATTTACGACCAAAACGAAGTCCTAAGCTATGTTTATACCTCTCAAGAGGAAAAACGTACACTTCGAAACGAGTCTAAATACATTTATATCTACATACAAAGTTCTACGCTATATACAAACTCATTCGGGCTTCCGGGCTCCGCCTCGCCGGGACTCACCGAAGCTGAGGTAGTTCTGAACAAAATCCCCAGGTCGGCGATGAATACCCGGAATGAACTCGGTGCCCTCCACCCAATCAATGAGGACGGCACCACCTCGGCCTGCTCCGGGTGCAGTCTGACCCGACACGGGCGGGTTCCGGCCCGGGGGATGCGTTCCTATACCCGAGGTCACACCTCGACCCCGTGAGCCTGACGCCGGGCCAGGACCACGCCCTCGCCCCCGAACTGCCGCCCCTCCACGCCGACCTGCTGCCCTCGCACGCCCTCGCCTCCGACCTGCCGAGTGCTGCCCTCTAAATGCCCCCTTTCAATTGGACCCATTAGGCGGAGCACTTGGCGTGATCGGTAGTAGCCGCCCTCCTCTTGGGCTCTTCAATTATTGGCCCGGTGCCCATGATGAACTTCGGCTGCTGGAAATTGGGGCATCGTCGTTCTGAACAACCTCGTACATCTGCATGTACTTCAGGAGTGAGTCGAGGCAGTCTTTAAACTTCTTGCTATTTGGCCCCTCCTCATCCCTCAGCACCATGCCCTCCGCCAGCAAGCTCTGAACTCGGTCGTCGGCTTCAGATATGGTAGTTCCACCAGTCCGGCGGATTACCTTCTCATACTCTACATGCTCTTCCGAGATCCGAGCCAGCTCCTCTGCTGTCAGCTCGAGCTGCTCCTCGCATTGCATCAGCCGTCCTTGGATCACATCAGCAGATGAATCAACCCCCTGGACTTCGAGTTGTGTAATCCTTAACTTTAACGCCTCATTCTCAGTCAGGAGGCGGACCACTTGTGATCGACCTCATGCAACTTCATTTTGATTCGGTGACGATGCGGTGACATCCATCTTGGCGAACACGAGTCATTTCGGCGAGACCGACTCCTCCGATCGTCACCTCTTCGTCCTTCTCGACGGAGCACCTCGGACTTCTTTCGGCTTTGTTGGTAGCTCATGATCGAGTCCGAGTATTGAGATGTGGAATGCTAGAAATAAACAAGAAAAAGGCATTTTAAGAAGATGTATCTATTATTGAAAATAGAAGTTCAGTACAACACGGGGTCCTATCGACCCGACAAATCGACCTATTACATTAGGTCCATCGACCTCGGGCTCATTGCCGACTCACCGACCTCTGTTGCGCCACTGCTGCTTGCTCCTCCAAGGGCTGCCGATCTCGGGAAGGACGTCAGAGCTCGGTCCCGCCTCCTCGATTCGGCTCTCACCTCGGCAAGGAATGCTTGAAGCTCTACGTCTTCATCTTCCTTGCTTTGAGTTCTGACCTCCGCCGTCAGGAGCGAGGCAGAAGATGCCAAGGCATCCACCACGGGGAAGGAGGTCGCCCCGGCGATTATGCGGGCATAATTCATGCATACCTCCCGAGGTGCGACCTCAACCCAACCGTGCTGTGCCTTGTCAAAAT